>QAOA01003615.1:18384-59571 GCA_003255065.1 Cercis canadensis | reverse complement strand
AATTTTGTTGATGAAATATATGCTTCCGTAAGCAATATCTTGACTAAATTAATATTTTAAATCTCTAAAGATGGTATATTCTGAGTATCCATTTATGACAAGTTCCTTTTCAGTCAACTGATTTGACTTTTTGTGCTCAAATAATGGTGTAAAGAAGAAATTTAAATATGAATTATGAACACTAATTGATAAGTTGAAATATTTAAGAGTATATGCATCCTTCTAAAATCAAAACTTTTTATCTGCTCTAATGTTATTTGGGCATTGTTTTGATTAGTCAAAGTCAACTTTTCTGACTAATTGGTCTACTTGACATAAGCATATATATGAAAAAGACAAATTTACGTATAGCTATAAAAAGAATAAATTACAGACTCCATGGAGGGTTGGTCATCTTGAAGCCATTTGCTCTAAGCAATGCTATGAATAGGATAGAATCAAGCTTCAAAAAATAATGTTTTGTACAATTCATGATAATATTTGTATATGATCCTCTAATTAAATTTCGCTGCTCTTTTGTGTTTTCTGATATTGGGGTTTGCCCTTTATTATGTTGATATGCCCCCAACCATTCTAAGATCCATCTACAAAGTCTCCAAAGAAAATGTCAATTTATAGTTTAAACGGGGATATGATCAAAAATTTTGTGGTGAAATGCAGTCATCTAAGATTTATGCCCTTCTCTCATATCCTTCCTCACAAAGGTAAACAATTATATATATTGATTTTGAAGCCCTTATTTTTAGCAAGTTTGTAAAAAGCAAGAAAATAGTATGCTTTTTTTTTTTTTTTTTAAAAAAAAACATTCAGGATATTTTCGGGTTAGTTTTTGCATACCGAGACTAAGTCCCTTATCGGGTGATCTTAAAGACGAACTTTTCACAACAGCCTAGTGCATTTAAGAGAAAAATTCATTTTGAGTGCTGGCCTCAAGATTTAAACATTAGCTAGTTTGGATGAATCTATTGTATCTCTCCAATTAATAGTATGCTGATAGGCTAAAATTTCATTTGAATAATGCTATCTATAATTACATTAGAAATTTTTTTTGTTATATTAGTACAAGTGGCATAATTTATATTTAATTGAACCTATATATGTTTATTTCTATGACTAAGGTACTGTCAACCAAGCAATTTGAACCCATGTGAAACACTACTAATGTGCAACAATTATTTTTTATTCTATTTTAGTATGATAAATATCCATTGCGTACTAGTTAATCCTCATATTGTTTGATACTCTAGTAAGTTGATAAAATTTAGGCCATATAAAAAAAATCAATTTTTTTAATTAAATTTATATTATATCAACTATACTAATATAAATAAATATAAATCTAATATACAAATAATATCACTCTTTCGTTGGTATTAGCTTATCTAGGAAGTAAGAGTATTACATATATTTGTTTACCCTAGAGAAAGTAATAATCAATGAAAGCACAACTTATAATCCATATCAATTTTTTTTCTTTTTCTTTGAGTACCATATCAAATCTCAAACTATCAAAGTAACTCAAAATTGAGAAGGGTAAAATTTTATGAGGATTCCAAAGCTTGGACTGAAGCTATGATTCAACACTTGTCACGACTCTCACTAAATTTTCAAGACTCTCTATCATCAACTTGTTAGCAAGACCCTCAATCAAATTCAAGATGCAAGAAGGATTTTAGAAAGTGCCAAGCCTTGAGAAATAGAGACGTTAGTGATGTATTCTCTTGCCCAAAAAAGAAGAAAAAAGGTACAAGCACATTTCTAATTCAAACCAAGCAATTTAAAAATTTGTAGATAATCTTCAATTTATCCAAAGTTTAGGACTGATAATGATATATTAGTAGTTAATCAATTTAAAAAATTTGTGATTATTTAGTTGAAAAATAAGTTATTACTGTTTCTTATCAATCTTAAAAAGACTTGGTATTTTTTTTTTCTTCTGTTTATTCTTTGTTCAAAAGACAAGCACGTTGTTCCATTTGAGAAGGCACACTCAAGTCCCAAATCAAAAGGATAGTGATATATTCATATTCAAACTTTTACATTTTTTCTACAAATAGGAAAATATCAATATTAGAGTTTTATTGGACTCCCTAAAATTTAAATTACATCCATTCTAAATTTATAGTATTTTTTTCGTACCTCAAAATTTTCTATACTATCTAATATCTATAACTCTTTTAGAAAATATAAACCAATCATTTCTCACTCAAAAATTCTATGGACCTTTTGAATTCTCTTTTCCAACTAACACACTAAAGTCCCAAAACCTAAATTCCATAAACATTAGAATTCCCCCTTTTACAAAGTCATATACTAACACATATGAATAATAGAAGTAGTCCCTCTTTATTTAATAGTGCCTACTCGTGTTGTTTGCTTGACTTTTATGTTGATTGCTACAATACACTCAAAAAGTGATTGGTTTCTTGTATTATTAGCATGTTTAAGCAATGTTAACTCTTACCGAGTCATTAAACTAGTGCCCATTTTAAGAATCTTTGGAGGATAATGCAATTATTCCCTACTCCAAGACTACCTCGTCTATTTCAGATTCCAGGACTCCACCATTGTGGTACATATCGCAAGTCTTAACAAAGATTAAGAAACATATAGGAAAATCAACTCAGTCTNAATTTTCTATACTATCTAATATCTATAACTCTTTTAGAAAATATAAACCAATCATTTCTCACTCAAAAATTCTATGGACCTTTTGAATTCTCTTTTCCAACTAACACACTAAAGTCCCAAAACCTAAATTCCATAAACATTAGAATTCCCCCTTTTACAAAGTCATATACTAACACATTGATCATATGAATAATAGAAGTAGTCCCTCTTTATTTAAGAGTGCCTACTCGTGTTGCTTGCTTGACTTTTATGTTGATTGCTACAATACACTCAAAAAGTGATTGGTTTCTTGTATTATTAGCATGTTTAATCAATGTTAACTCTTACCGAGTCATTAAACTAGTGCCCATTTTAAGAATCTTTGGAGGATAATGCAATTATTCCCTACTCCAAGACTACCTCGTCTATTTCAGATACCAGGACTCCACCATTGTGGTACATATCGCAAGTCTTAACAAAGATTAAGAAACATATAGGAAAATCAACTGTCTTTGAAATTCCAAAAATGCTCTCTTAATTGTATTAATGTCCCTTCTTTGCATCATTCAATGTTACACTAGTGAAGAAGATAGATTAGTATCAGATCGACAGGGACGTACCTTGAAAGAAAAGAAGATAAGACATAACGGAAGATTAATAATTTTGATTTTAACGATGCTTAAGAATAAGAATGAATAGAAGGTGATAATGATATTCAGTACACCTTGAAAGGAAAGAGCAAGCAAATCTGTATCTCATGCATGTATCAAATGACTGATGTTTTAGGTTAATCATACAATTTCATTTTTCAGAAAAGGGAAACATATACCATCAAACAAATAATCATAGTCCCCCTTTGCCTGATTGAGTTACTAACATTTTTTAAAAGAAAACAAAAAAGATAAAGATCTAAAATTGGTAGAAAAAGGCTTTTTACTAAAGGCTTGGTAGAAAGAGTTTTGTGGAGACTCCACAAAATAATAGAAAAGAGTTATTCCAGCATGCGGATCAACTGTGACATACCCCGCATACTGATCAAAATTCACACCATAAGGTTGGCCAGGCAATGCAGCAATCTTGTCAGCTTGCCTTAGCCCATCTTGTGGTCCAACATAAACAGAAGAATGCTCTTTCAGTGCATCCACCTCCACCCAAGAGTGCGCTAGTGGAGGGTTTTGTGAACTCCTGGACATAATCAACTCATCAAGCTTATCAGCTTGATTGGATTTGCTATAGGGAAGGGAGGCCAAAAGGCTCACATGGAGTGGTAGACAAGCATAAAGAGTAAATTTCTTCATCTTGTACCAAACTTGATTTCGTTTTCTGTATCCAAACTCTTATGTGTCTATATATATTTGAAGAGCATTGGCGCCTATGAAAGAAACAACTGATAGAAGCTAACACTACTGCTGTTCATCCTGCAATATTAAACCAGCCGGCTCCTTTAATGTAGTTCTTTATTTGAATAAGAATCCTCTTCCTCTTTCTCTTTTCTTCTAGACTTATATGAAGTTTATCACTTTAATAATTTAGTAATTTGTGATTAATTTCCAGAGTTATTTTAATTGGTTTGTTTGAGTTCGACAATGTCTTTATCCCTGATGTAAACACAAGAAAACACAAATAGTACTATGTGGACCATTCAGATTGGCAGCAAGGAACCAGCAAAATGGTCTTTGTCTTTACTATTACAGTGTTCTTATGAAGACCTACGTGGTGCTGATGAAGTATATACTAAATACACATACTTTTGCTTGTGATTCTAAGAATTTATAAGAGGTAGTTTTATACCAAACATCAAAAGTTTCTCTTCATCTATGCTTGAATATCTATTAGACCCTAAAAGTAGTTCAACATAAAGAGTTGTCGGTAGTTAACTAATATCTTAACTGTTGTGGTTACTTTATTATGTCTTAACTATTACCTAATCAGTATTACGCTGTAATGCAAAATATCTGCAACGATTTCTTTCAAAAGTTGTGTAGGTGGCTTAATCTAAATTTAGATAATCCTACTCAAACTTTTTCAATGTAGCCATATAATAAGCAGTTTTTCCATAATTGTGCACTTAAAATATATATATATGTAGCATATTTAATATTTACCCAGCTCCAATGGTTGGGCGCGTGAGTTGTTAGTGTGTGTACATGTTTAGGTCTTTGACTTCCTGATGTACCAAAAGAAATATACATTTAGCCGGCCCCACGTCTTAAAGGGTATTCCAATAGGGAAAGAGTCTGTGCAAATACCAACAAAAGGTTGAATTTTTTAAATAGATTTGAGTCACCTTGTTTGGTCAACCATGTATGATTAAAGAAATGAAACTTAATATGAAAAAATAATAACGTGACATACCTAAGATATATTACATTACAAATTTTTAAGGTATTTTAAACAGTTTATATGATGTTTACAATAGAATACTATTGATCTCTTATTGATATATATGAAGTTTTATATGCATAATCTAGTCATCAAGGCTTCCAATCTGTACATTTTGTAAGAAGTACATCCTAGCTATGACAATATAGATTATCAAAGGTTTTACATGTAGATCAATTTTTCTGTCTAAAAGTCAAATGTCATCCAATATGATTATGATCAAGTTACACAATCCGTTTTCTTTAGCTATTTGTATTTTATTTATGGAAGCTAAAGTTGTGTGATTATCCATTTAATTTGTCTACTCTTAATAATCTGGCGCACTAGAAAATTATTAATGTGGAACTTACGTTAGAAAAAAAGAAGAAGAAAGTGCACATAAAAACAAAGAACATGAAAGTACATGACTAAAAAAGGACTTTTTTATTTTATTTTGTCTGATCGGTCTTCTTTTATAAACCTCTATGTTTCATGCATGCATCAACTCTTTGTGATTTAGGATGTGATTAGATAGAAAAATATTTTGTTTTTTAAAATAAAATACCATTTTAAGTAGAATAAAAAACCATAGAAGTTTGATTTATGAGTTTCTCCAAAAACCCTAATTCTAGCTTCATAAAATACTTTTAAAAGCTTTACAAATTACAATTCTCATTCAAACACAATTAAAAGTATTCTTTTTACGGAAATTCTATGATACTACATGTGTATGTCATACTACATTAACGTGACAAACATATGTAATTTTTATATTTTATTTGATATAAAGTTAATTTATCTTATTTTCTCAAAAAAAACTTAAAAATAGTTAATTTGTACACATGTTATTCATACATTAACTATTCTTATGTAGTATAACATACACCAAAATATCTAAGAAATCTCATTCTTTTTAAGTTGAGCACTTTCTTAAAGAATGCACTCTTAGTTCCGGAACAGTGGTGGTGGGTTTGCAGCAGGCCAGGGTGAAGAAGGAGGCAGTGTTCCATTGAGGAATGATGTGATCATGGTGAGAGCACGTTCCGGTTGCCAGCTTGGGACCTGATGTCCAGCTTCTCTTACCGTAACAAAGGTCACTCCTTTGTATGCCACCACATAACCTCCAACCTGTGATCACAGCTATGCTTCAGAGATAAAAAAACCCTTGGTCTACCAGAAATATCAGTTTGCTAACAACAATAATTAGGGGGTGTTTGTCGCAGTGGCATTTTCATATCCTTATATAAGATACTCTGTTATCTTTGATGTCTACGCTTGAAATGCCAGCATCATATAAATATAAGATACATAGGAATCTAAGTCCTAAGATACACCACTTTAATTTCCAGTAGATTCAAATGCTTTCTGCATTTAACAACAGAGTTTGTTATACTAAAGTACCTCACATACTAGTGAGAATATACCAATGTACCAAATACTCCCAAAGTATCATATATAAAATTAAAGAAGTCGCAATTTGAAAATTTGGTTTGTAAGCTTCAAGTTTAGGATTTTATGGTGGTTTAAAAGAGAAACACCAAATAAGAAAATGTCGAGAAGAGTAGAAATCATTTATTGAGGAGAATACAAACTTTTTTTTTGTTTTTTTGATTCATTGGAAGTTATACAACAAGGATAATCTATCCTTCCCACAATTTCACCCTATCCAATTCTGTTAAAGTTTGAGCACAAAACCTTCGTAGCGGAGCATTTATTTCTTAATCATTGGGGTTAATAGTTTTGAGGTTATATATACTTTTAGTTGATATAATTTCAATTAAAAATAATTTTAGTTTTATTACTTTCAATTGGTATATAGGGATATATGCATTGTTTATATTGGTGTTTTTGATGAAAATACAACATAATATCCTTACAATATCTAAACTATTATGCTTTCGTTCAAAACAAAAAAGAAATTATAATATTTCTAAGAATTACTGAAGGAGGGTGAAAATTGTGCTTACTTGGGAAAATTGGAAAACTAAATTAGAATAATTAGAAGAGGTGCTAAAATGAATTTTCATTGAAACTAAAAGGAATATAACTGTATTTCAGCTGTGTTTTTGTTAATGTTTAAGAACTGAATTGTGGTCAAGTGCTGAACTGTGATCACATTGTCTTCAAGCTCTCGTCTTGCAAGTAAAGGAAAAGGTAATAGAAAAGGATTGGGATAATAATATAGACATATTTCTATACCTCATTTCCAGAATACCACGGATGCCAAGCAATCTGAATAGGGAGCTTGAGGGTGTTGATTGAATACCTAGTAGATGTGACAGGCACTCGTCCATCAGTGTCGCCACTGTGATGGTAAACACAAACCTCATTATAAGGGTGAACAAATAATAATTGAAAACATGCTAGTGGAGCTTTACCAGCATTATAATATTCTTATGGAATTCAGAATAGCTCAAACTTCCTAAACACTGATTTTGGAGAAAAAAGAATAATGGTTGGGGTTCTCAATGGTCATTAAAATAAGGAGCTTGCACAAGTGATACATATAAGCTCAAGCTAAGTGGGTTGTGGACGCCTGTACTCTTTTTTTTTTTTTTTGGTAAACATGACGCCTGTACTCTAATGATCAAGTCAGAGGACAGTTTCGAGCTAGATAATGGTAGATGGGAAGGTCTCTAAAGTGTATGCATACATGTAGGAGCTTCTATTTGTAAGATTGCTAACGGTTATATTGGTAATTTCATTGGGCTATACTAAATAGGCTAGAAAGATGTTGTGCTTCATGAAGTGGTTGGGCCTTGGGCTCGCAATATCTACAAAAAAAGAAGGATATAAACTCTTCTAGGATGCTGGTTCGTTTTTCTGCTCTTTATGATACATGCTTTCCAATGGTTAGGTTATGACTCCACCATCTCTTAAATTGTTGAATGCATCTATTCAAATGAAAAAAAGCATGCCTGTATATCCACACTCTAATGCCACTTTCAGTGAGATTCTTGATTATAGGTAGGATGGTACTTGGGCTATCCGTCCAGTTATAGGTTCTGCAAATTAGTGCAAATAAAATATGTGCTTTGTTAAAATACAGGCATCAAATAATATTTTTCATTTTCTAAGTTTCTAAGTTATAGTAGATTACCTGCAAGCGCTCCAATTTGTGGGTTTTGCATGGAGAGCTATTTGAACTTCTGGGTTATTTAGATAAGCTTGCACATAGAAATCGGAGCAGGGATTAAAATCATGTACCTGTAGTCAAGCGTCAGTGAACTATGAAACTCACATGGAAAGTCTATAGATGTTAGGAAATCCTTAAATCATAATACATTTGTGCTGAAGCAATTCAAAATAAAGGCTTAAATCTCACCTCTCGTGAAAAATTTTTGGGCTTAAACCTTAAAGCATGTATAAAGCACAAATTCTTCCTTACCTTGTGATAAAATTTAATTTACTTAGAAGAATGGGGCAGTAGGAACTGAATTCTTGATAGTTGAAGAGCTTCGATACCATATCAAGGAATTTTTTTTTTTTTTATTAATTTCCAAGAACATTTTCCTTCGTATTTGTTTTGAATTGAATCAAGAGAACTACTTTGGTATCGAGACTTTCTTAATTGGTTACTTTTTCTAGGCAATAAAATGCTGAACAGAAAAAATATGAAAGAATGATTCAAATGTATGCTGCCTCAAACTGTAATATGATTTCGAGAAAAGAGTGGAAAACTCTTGATGTTCTGTGCAGTATCTCTCGGAAAGACTTTAAAACTACAATTGTTATCTCATTTACCAGTTCAGTTCATAAAGTAATTGGTTTTGTTAGCATAAAGAAAGAGATAGTAAAAAGAGTCAAAACAAAACGAGGTTCATAATTAGCACACTTACGAATACCAAACTATGCTAATTTTGTTCTAAAGTTTCCATTTAATTGCTAGATATGCTAAGAGTGATGTGTATCACTATAGTCTTGAAGCATTTTGAGTTGTAAAACAAGATACACTGGCAGAATATATAGGAAAACTTACAGAACCAGTTGAGCCATTTTTCAATGAAGGGTCATGACACAGTGGAGCATAGATGTTATAAAAATCAATGTTTCCCTTCTCCAAGAGTGCCTTATCTGTTGAGTTTATACATTCTATTGACACATTCGCAGTGTAAAAGTCACAATACTTATTAATTGCTTCATGGGTTTCATCTGAGTTCAAAGCATGACTCCAGAAGTAATCAAATAGCCCCTTATAATTTGTAGGATCATCAATCCAGGCATTCCCTATCTGAAATTTCCAATGATTAATATCATTAGGTTAGAGAGGTTAGGTGGAAGTGCTATAGATTTCAATAATATCTATAGTCGGAGAGGATTTCTGCCTTTATTAATTGAACTTACAGCAATGCCTTTGAGGTTTATTACAGTTTGGTTTCTGAAATTGTTGTTGAGCAGAATAGTGTATGCAAGCTGAGGCACATAATGACCAGAATAGCTCTCTCCAGTTATGAAAAAATCCTTGGATTTGTATTGTGGAAACCTCTCAAGCCAGTTGATAAGGAAGATATATGCATCATTAGCAGTAGTTCTATCCCCTGAGCGGTAATTTTCAGAAGAAGTATTTGAGTACGAAAAGCCCACTCCAACAGGAGATTCCAAGAAAAGCACATTTGCCACTGCCATTGAGCACTTTCATGTAAATGTGGTAGTCATGTCTCACACAAAATGAAATTAAAGTGACGGTTAGGTTTCTCGGGAGGAAAAAGCAAATAAATTAGTATACTACAATGAACTTCAAATACTAGGGATAAGTATCTAACCGTTGTTCCATGCATATTCATTCCAAAATAGTGTTTTGCCATCAGAGTTGACTCTGAAAGGTCCTAATTCCTCCATAGCTCCAATACCTAAAGAGGAACAACCTGATCCTGTAAACTTAAAATATTATCTTGTTAAAATCAAGTGGTTATTGCTCCTATGGTTGATCTTAACATTATAGAAGATAAATAAGTTCAAAATAAGAATTAAATTAGAAAAGAAAAGATAAGATAAATTACTGAAAATTAGTATTTTGATGACTTTATTGCTGTTTTAAGACTAGAATAATTAACACAAGTTTTAAAGATAAACATTATAACTTGAAAAAAAAAATAGCAAATGAGGATCATCATGCTCACTTATTTTCAAATGAAAGCAGTATGACATCTATCAAATGATTATAATTTCTTATCAGTTGATCATGATCATACCATTACAATTTCCACATTTTATTGCTGTGAAAAGTGAAGATATGTCACAAGCAGATAAATGGAGACAGTAATATTATTTATATACATTGTTTAAAAAACAAATAGGAAGATAATAATAGCTAAAGCCAATTTCTAAGGCATTTTACCTCCATTGAGCCACAAAACTAAAGGTTTGGTTGAAGAGTTTTGTGGAGACTCCACAAAATAATAGGAAAGGGCTCTTCCAGCTTTTGGATCAACTGTGACATAGCCTGCATACTGATCAAAGTTAACACCATCAGGTTGGCCAGGCATTGCAGCAACCTTGTCAGCTTGCATTAGCCCCTCTTGTGGGGCAACATATGCAGAAGAATACCCTTTCGACGCGTCCATCTCTGTCCATGAAAGCACTAAAGAAGGATTCTTTGACCTCCTGGACATAATAAATTTATGAAGATTATCACTCTGATTAGCTTTGCTAGGGGAAGGCAGAGCCAAAAGGCTCACATGGAGAAGTAGGCAAAGAGCAAATGTCTTCATCTTGTGGCCAACTTGGTGTAGTTTACTGTGTTCTAACTCTTATGCCTAAGTATATATAGTGAGAGGAGTGCTTATTGCAAAACTTGAGTTGAGAGTACCAAACCTTGATCATTGAAACTTTCATACATGGTGGTGATCAAAAGACCAAGTCTTCTGACGTGTAATTGACGTTTTAATCACGACCGTTTATACAACATTTGATAGTCAGGATTTGCTTCTCTCACTTCTTATAATAAAGACTCATCTCACTTGATAAGTTTCTTTATATATCAAAAAGAGTTGGAAAACTGTAGTATTTGACTAGTTTTTTATATGATAGTGATAGAAACACTAATAGCTAACCCTACTACATTAATTTTATTTATAAACTAGCTAGAAGAGTGTTTTAATTTTGTTATTTATTTGTAATTAAAGCACTTATCCACTCTCACTTAAACTATTGTTTTTTGTCCCAAGTCAAAGTATGCCTTATCTGTATCAGGGCAACTTCATCTAGACAACACAGGAGTAGGGAAGCAATTATCTGATTTTTATTATTATAATGATCATATGAAATTTACATCTCTGAGATATTAACTCACCGCCCTTTTGTCAATTTATCACAAATAATGCAACTTTCTTTGTTTATATTATATTTAACTCTATTATCTCACGATGGATCTATATCAATAAATTATTGAAATGTAAAATTTACAGGTAAAACTATAAAATTTGTAGTCATAGACTATAAGCGAAAGGGAGGTGGATGTAATTTATCCCGTTTTAAAATGGGATTTACAATATTTAAAAACTTCATGGAGATAAATGTAATTTAATTACTCTATGTACCACATACAATTACTTTGTACATGTAATTTATCCCATCATACTGGTCCAGCTCTATAAAAGGTTGAACTTAAAGAGTGTCTGGAAAATTATCAATGTTTCCAGCCCCTACGGTCTCTTTAATATCTCTTGACTGTTAACTAATATTAGTCTACTACTGAACACTTTCTTTGAAGGCTTCAACAAGAGGAGATGGAGAAAAATGCTATAATTGGGCCTTTGGCCCCATTTATTTACCCAAAAAAAAAAAGTGAAAGATCCTATAAAGATTCCAACAAAAGATTGAACTGTCAAATATATATGTTTATCTAATTTGGTCTGTCAAAGATATAAAACTTGATAAGATAAAATAATAACATAGAAGACTTTTTCTTTTGTACCTAAGTTATATTAGAAAACAATTTTATATATCATTAAGAAGTGGAGAAAATATTTAAAGGGATAAACCCTATACTTAACAGGATCCAATTTTTCAACTTGATTTATGAGAAACTCTAAAATTTTAAAGACGTAACTTATTAGAGTTGTCACTCAAGGTTAATACTTTACTCTTTATTTTAGGGGGCGTTTGACAAACATATTCTTTTTAGTTTTTTGGGAATCTCAACTTAATTAAAAAAATAATATTTTTATGTTTGGTACAAGATTTCAAAAAAACATTTCAAAAAAAAAAATTTCCAAAAAAGTAGGATTCCCGGCCATGAGCGATTTTAGGGCAAGTTTTTCACCAAAATTTTTTTCATGGGAGGGGTGGAAATCTTTAATTCTTTATGACCATGAGAAAGTTTTTAGACATAAAAAGACAGATATACATTTAAAAAGACAAATATTTCAATAAGCACGTTTGATTCTAATACAACTTTCTTGGTTCGAAAATACACTTGAATAATCCCAAGTAAAATTAGGTGATATTGCATCACAATAATCTTGTATTCTAGTCTTTAATCTCATACCAATTTATTAAACACTATATAATTAACTCTGATCTAGAATACTACAAGTTATGAGATTACAGAGTAAAGATTATAGTATTCCAGTTGTATTTGGGTTCATTGTTTGAATTTTTCAACAAGTTTGAGCCACTTATGGTCATATGAATTACAATGTTCCAAGTTCAAAAGCTTATGCTCATATATATGTTTAAACATCCTTCAGGTTGTTCTTAGAAGTTATGAAGTTAATCTCACTTTACTTTCTCCAGTAATCAACTAAACTAATCATGTATCCTTAACTTGACACTTGCTTAAGAAAAATGGTTGATTGAACTCACCAATAGATTTGTAATGATCTGACTTGGTCATTGGTCAATAAAACAAAACTTGAAATGATAAAATATTAACATAGTCATTAATGTACATCGATGGTGGACTATAATCAACTACATTTTTACATGTTTAATGTTTGATTTGCGAATAAGTTAGTGCTAGCGACAATGATATGAATTATAATCTACGATTTTCTGGTCATACCAAGATTAAAAAATAAAATTAGTCATCAAAGGCTACCCCTCAAAGCATATATACAACGTTGGAGATTGAACAATGCTATAAACAAATTTTCTATTTATTTTCAAAACATATTTTTTTTGTATAAAAAGTATAGTAATTTTGTTGATAAAATATATGCTTCCGTAAGCAATATCTTGACTAAATTAATATTTTAAATCTCTAAAGATGGTATATTCTGAGTATCCATTTATGACAAGCTCCTTTTCAGTCAACTGATTTGACTTTTTGTGCTCAAATAAGGGTGTAAAGAAGAAATTTAAATATGAATTATGAACACTAATTGATAAGTTGAAATATTTAAGAGTATATGCATCCTTCTTAAATCAAAACTTTTTATCTGCTCTAATGTTATTTGGGCATTGTTTTAATTAGTCAAAGTCAACTTCTCTGACTAATTGGTCTACTTGACATAAGCATATATATGAAAAAGACAAATTTACGTATAGCTATAAAAAGAATAAATTACAGACTCCATGGAGGGTTGGTCATCTTGAAGCCATTTGCTCTAAGCAATGCTATGAATAGGATAGAATCAACCTTCAAAAAATAATATTTTGTACAATTCATGATAATATTTGTATATGGTCCTCTAATTAAATTTCGCTGCTCTTTTGTGTTTTCTGATATTGGGGTTTGCCCTTTGTTATGTTGATATGCCCCCAAGCATTATAAGATCCATCTGCAAAGTCTCCAAAGAAAATGTCAATTTATAATTTAAAAGGGGATATGATAAAAAAATTTGTGGTGAAATGCAGTCATCTAAGATTTATGCCCTTCTCTCATATCCTTCCTCACAAAGGTAAAAATTATATATATTGATTTTGAAGCCCTTATTTTTAGCAAGTTTGTAAAAAGCAAGAAAATAGTATGCTTTTTTTTAAAAAAATATATATATATTTAGGATATTTTCGGGTTAGTTTTTGCATACCAAGATTAAGTCCCTTATCGGGCGATCTTAAGGACGTACTTTCCACATCAGCCTAGTGCATTTAAGAAAAAAATTAGCTGGCCTCAAGATTTAAACATTAGTTAGTTTGAATGAATTTATTGCATCTCTCCAATTAATAGTATGTTGATATACTAAAATTTCATTTGAATAATGCTATATATAATTACATTAGAAATTTTTTTTGTTATATTAGTACAAGTGGCATAATTTATATTTAATTGAACCTATATATGTTTATTTCTATGACTAAGGTACTGTCAACCAAGCAATTTGAACCCATGTGAAACACTACTAATGTGCAACAATCATTTCTTATTCTCTGTTAGTATGATAAATATCTATTGCGTACTAGTTAACCTTCATATTGTTTGACACTCTAGTAAGTTGATAAAATTTAGGCCATATAAAAAAAATTAAATTTTCGTAATTAAATTTGTATTATATTAACTATACTAATATAAATAAATATAAATCTAATGTACAAATAATATCACTCTTTCGTTGGCATTAGCTTATCTAGGAAGTAAGAATATTACATATATTTGTTTACCCTCGAGAAAATAATAATCAATGAAAGTACAACTTTTAAGCCATATCAATTTTTTTCTTTTTCTTTGAGTACCATATCAAATCTCAAACTATCAAAGTAACTCAAAATTGAGAAGGGTAAAATTTTATGAGGATTCCAAAGCTTGGACTGAAGCTATGATTCAACACTTGTCACGACTCACTAAATTTTCTAGACTCTCTCTCATCAACTTGTCAGCAAGACCCTCAATCAAATTGAAGATGCAAGAAGGTTTTTAGAAAGTGGCAAGCCCTTGAGAAATCGAGACGTTAGCGATGTATTCTCTTGCCCAAAAAAGAAGAAAAGAGGTACAAGCATATTTCTAATTCAAACCAAGCAATTTACAAATTTGTGGTTAATCTTCAATTTATCCAAAGTTTAGGACTGATAATGATATATTTGTAGTTAATCAATTTAAAAATTTGTGATTATTTAGTTGAAAAATAAGTTATTACTGTTTCTTATCAATCTTAAAAAGACTTGGTATTTTTTTTTCTTCTCTTTATTCTTTGTTCAAAAGACAAGCACGTTTTTCCATTTGAGAAGGCACACTCAAGTCCCAAATCAAAAGGATAGTGATATATTCATATTCAAACTTTTACATTTTTTCTACAACTAGGAAAATAGCAATATTAGAGTTTTATTGGACTCCCTAAAATTTAAATTACATCCATTCTAAATTTATAGTATTTTTTTCGTAACTCAAAATTTTCTATACTATCTAATATCTATATCTCTTTTAGAAAATATAAACCAATCATTTCACACTCAAAAATTCTTTGGAATTTTTGAAATCTCTTTTCCAACTAACACACTAAAGTCCCAAAACCTAAATTCCATAAACATTAGAATTCCCCCCTTTACAAAGTTATGTACTAGCACATTGATCATATGAATAATAGAAGTAGCTCCTCTTTACTTAATAGTGCCTACTCATGTTGCTTGCTTGGGTTTTATGTTGATTGCTACAATACATTCAACAACTGAT
The DNA here is from genome assembly GCA_003255065.1 of Cercis canadensis. Lineage (NCBI taxonomy): Eukaryota > Viridiplantae > Streptophyta > Magnoliopsida > Fabales > Fabaceae > Cercis > Cercis canadensis. Next base: position 44,051 of record QAOA01003615.1, on the reverse strand, counting down.
TGGTTTCTTGTATTATTAGCATGTTTAATCAATGTTAACTCTTACCGAGTCATTAAACTAGTGCCCATTTTAAGAATCTTTGGAGGATAATGCAATTATTCCCTACTCCAAGATTACCTCGTCTATTTCAGATACCAGGACTCCACCATTGTGGTACATATCACAAGTCTTAACAAAGATTAAGAAACATACAGGAAAATCAACTAAGTCTTTGAAATTCCAAAAATGCTCTCTTAATTGTATTAATGTCCCTTCTTCTTTGCATCATTCAATGTTACACTAGTGAAGAAGATAGATTAGTATCAGATCAACAGGGATGTACCTTGAAAGAAAAGAAGATAAGACATAACAGAAGATTAATAATTTTTATTTTAACGATGCTTAAGAATAAGAATGAATAGAAGGTGATAATGATATGCAGTACACCTTGAAAGGAAAGAGCAAGAAAATCTGTATCTCATGCATGTATCAAATGACTGATGTTTTAGGTTAATCATACAATTGCATTTTTCAGAAAAGGGAAACATATACCATCAAACAAATAATCACAGTCCCCCTTTGCCTGATGGAGTTACTAACATTGTTTAAAAGAAAGCAAAAAAGATAAAGATAAAAAATTGGTAGAAAAAGGCAATTTCTGAGGCTTTTTACCTCATTAAGCCATAAAACTAAAGGCTTCGTAGAAGAGTTTTGTGGAGACTCCACAAAATAATAGAAAAGAGTTCTTCCAGCATGCGGATCAACTGTGACATACCCCGCATACTGATCAAAATTCACACCATAAGGTTGGCCAGGCAATGCAGCAATCTTGTCAGCTTGCCTTAGCCCCTCTTGTGGTCCAACATAAACAGAAGAATGCTCTTTCAGTGCATCCACCTCCACCCAAGAGTGCGCTAGTGGAGGGTTTTGTGAACTCCTGGACATAATCAACTCATCAAGCTTATCAGCTTGATTGGATTTGCTATAGGGAAGGGAGGCCAAAAGGCTCACATGGAGTAGTAGACAAGCATAAAGAGTAAATTTCTTCATCTTGTACCAAACTTGGTTTCGTTTTCTGTATCCAAACTCTTATGTGTCTATATATATTTGAAGAGCATTGGCGCCTATGAAAGAAACAACTGATATAAGCTAACACTACTGCTGTTCATCCTGCAATATTAAACCAGCCGGCTCCTTTAATGTAGTTCTTTATTTGAATAAGAATGCTCTTCCTCTTTTCTCTTTTCTTCTAGACTTATATGAAGTTTGTTACTTTAATTAATTTCCAAAGTTATTTTAATTGGTTTGTTTGAGTTCGACAATGTCTTTATCCCTGATGTAAACACAAGAAAACACAAATAATACTATGTGGACCATTCAGATTGGTAGCAAGTAACCAGCAAAATGGTCTTTGTCTTTACTATTACAGTGTTCTTATGAAGACCTACGTGGTGCTGATGAAGTATATACTAAATACACATACTTTTGGTTGTGATTCTAAGAATTTATAAGAGGTAGTTTTATACCAAACATCAAAAGTTTCTGTTCATCTATGCTTGAATCTCTATTAGACCCTAAAAGTAGTTCAACATAAAGAGTTGCCGGTATTTAACTAATATCTTAACTGTTGTGGTTGCTTTATTATGTCTTAACTATTACCTAATCAATGTTACGCTGTAATACAAAATATCTGCAACGATTTCTTTCAAAAGTTGTGTAGGTGGCTCAATCTAAATTTAGATAATCCTACTCAAACTTTTTCAATGTAGCCATATAATAATAAGCAGTTTTTCCATAATTGTGCACTTAAAAGATATATATGTGGTATATTTAATATTTACCCAGCTTCAATGGTTGGGTGCGTGAGTTGTAACTTGTAAGTGTGTGTACATGTTTAGGTCTTTGACTTCCTGATGTACCAAAAGAAAGATATATTTAGCCCCCACTTCGTAAAGGGTATTCCAATAGGGAAAGATTCTGTGCAAATACCAACAAAAGGTTGAATTTTTCAAATAGATTTGAGTCATCTTATTTGGTCAATCATGTATGATTAAAGAAATGAAACTTAATATGAAAAAATAATAACGTAAAGTACTTTGTTTTGGACATAACTAAGATATATTACATTACAAAATTTTAAGGTATTTTACACAGTTTATATGATGTTTACAATAGAATACTATTTATCTCTTATTGATATTTATGAAGTTTTATATGCATAATCCAGTCATCAAGGCTTCCAATCTGTACATTTTGTAAGAAGTACATGCTAGCTATGACAATATAGATTATCAAAGGTTTTACATGTAGATCAATTTTTCTGTTTAAAAATCAAATGTCATCCAATATGATTATAATCAAGTTACACAATCCGTTTTCTTTAGCTATTTGTATTTTATTTATGGAAGCTAAAGTTGTGTGATTATCCATTCAATTTGTCTACTCTTAATAATCTGGCGCACTAGAAAATTATTAATGTGGAACTTACATTAGAAAAAAGGAAAAAAAGTGCACATACAAAGAACATGAAAGTACACGACTAAAAAATGACTTTTTTTATTTTATTTTGCCTGATCGGTCTTCTTTTATAAACCTCTATGCTTCATGCATGCGTCAACTGTTTGTGATTTAGGGTGTGATTAGAAAGAAAAATATTTTGTTTTTTTTAAAAAAATTCTATTTTAAGTAGAATCAAAAACCATAGAAATTTTATTTATGAGTTTCTCCAAAAACCCTAATTCTAGCTTCATAAAATACTTTTAAAAGCTTTACAAATTACAATTCTCATCCAAACACAATTAAAAAGTATTCTTTTTAAGTTGAGCACTTTCTTAAAGAATGCACTCTTAGTTCCGGAACAGTGGTGGTGGGTTTGCAGCAGGCCAGGGTGAAGAAGGAGGCAGCGTTCCATTGAGGAATGATGTGATCATGGTGAGAGCACGTTCCGGTTGCCAGCTTGGGACCAGATGTCCAGCTTCTCTTACCGTAACAAAGGTCACTCCTTTGTATGCCACCACATATCCTCCAACCTGTGATCACAGCTATGCTTCAGAGATAAAAAACCCTTGGTCTACGAGAAATATCAGTTTGCTAACAACAATAATTAGGGGGTGTTTGACACAGCGGCATTTTCATATCCTTATATAAGATACTCTGTTATCTTTCCAGCATCATAGAAATATAAGATACATAGGAATCTAAGTCCTAAGATACACCACTTTAATATCCTGTTGATTCAAATGCTTTCTGCATTTAACAACAGAGTTTGTTATACCAAAGTACCTCACATACTAGTGAGAATATACCAATGTACCAAATACTCCCCAAGTATCATATATAAAATTAAAGAAGTCGCAATTTAAAAATTTGGTTTGTAAGCTTCAAGTTTAGAATTTTATGGTGGTTTGAAAGAGAAACACCAAATAAGAAAATGTCGAAAACAGTAGAAATCATTTATTTAGGAGGCTACAAACTTTTTTTGTAAGCTCCACAATTTTCTATCCTGCTTTTGATGATAACAAATGATTCTATAACTTCTACTCTGTGTTTTGTTTAAGTATCTTTCTAAGTACAAGTTAGCAAAAAAAACTAAGAACTGGTTTTGTTAGTTGTGAGAACTAGTTCTTAAACCAGTTCTTCTCTTCTGGATGCTGTTAGATGTGTGAAGTCTCATATCTCAAAGTGCTTGTTAGAAGATCACTTCATGCGTGATATAACCATTTTCCTATAAAGAGTTGGGGATCCATCTTTCAAGGGATGTTAGTAAAAAGTAACTTCTTTGATGCTACAAGACAAGGGAAATAGGTAGTGGACTTTGATTAAATTTGAACATGACATCTGTCCTACTTTCAAGGGTGAAGATTGATCTTCACGTGCTGCTGCCTCCTTCCTTCATATTCAACATTTCAAGCATTCTGAAGCTAAGAGAGTGAAGTAGTAGAAAGAAGAAAATACAGAGCAAGAGCTAGGGTGCGACAGCAGCCCTTTCGTCTTCAATTTGTATTGAGAGTTTCTTCTTCCTCATGCTCTAAACTGTGTAAAATTTGCTCTAGAGAGAGAAAGTACTTTAATGGAGCTCAATTCCTTTTTGAGTGTTAAGAACTCAGGGTTTCAGTAGAAAATTTGTGAGGGACTTCTAGTTGTAATATTAGAAGGAGAAAGTTCTTAGTGAGCTTTAGAGTGAGAAACCATGGATGTAAAAGCTTGGAGAAGTTTGGACAAATTAAACTCAACTTAGTGAAACCCTAAAGCTTTAAGTGAACCACTATAAATTTGTGGCTAAGATCTTCTTAACTCTTCTCTTTAATTCTTTATTGCTTATGCTTACAGAATGTCATTGATGTTTTTTGATTTAAATTTGTTGAGTTTTCTGGACTGATTCATATTTGTTATCTCTGTGAAATGAATCTAAGCTTCTCTGTGTATCTATTCAGTTCTGGAATAAATTCTTAAGTTGTAGAACTAGCTCTTATATTATTTAGAGTTTGGATTAAGTTCTGTTTGTAGTTCATCTAGGAGTATTTCCTGTCACATTCATTTTTTTTTTTTAATTCATTGGAAGTTATACAACAACGATAAACCCTATCCAATTCTAATAAAGTTTGAGCACAAAACCTTCGTAGTGGAGCATTTATTTCTTAACCATTGGGGATAATAGTTTTGAGGTTATATATACTTTTCGTTGATATAATTTCAATGAAAAATAATTTTAGTTTTATTACTTTCAATTGGTATATAGGGATATTTGTATTGTTTATATTGGTGTTTTTGATGAAAATACAACGTAATATACTTACTATATCTAAACTATTATGCTTTCGTTCAAAGCAAAAAAGAAATTATAATATTTCAAAGAATTACTGAAGGAGGGTGAAAATTGTGCTTACTTGAGAAAATTGGAAAACTAAATTAGAATAAGTAGAAGAGGTGCTAAAATGAATTTTCATTGAAACTAAAAGGAATATAACTGTATTTCAGCTGTGCTTTTGTTAATGTTTAAGAACTGAATTGTGGTCAAGTGCTGAACTGTGATCACATTATCTTCAAGCTCTCTTCATGCAAGTAAAGGAAAAGGTAAAAGAAAAGGATTGGGATAATAATAGACATATTTCTATACCTCATTTCCAGAATACCACGGACGCCAAGCAACCTGAATAGGGAGCTTGAGGGTGTTGATTGAATACCTTGTAGATGTGACTGGCACAATTCCATCAGTGTCGCCACTGTGATGGTAAACACAAACCTCATTATAAGGGTGAACAAATAATAATTGAAAACATGCTAGTGGAGCTTTACCAGCATCATAATATTCTTATGGAATTCGGAATAGCTCAAACTTCCTAAACACTGATTTTGGAGAAAAAAGAATAATGGTTGGGGTTCTCAATGGTCATTAAAATAAGGAGCTTGCACAAGTGATACATATAAGCTCAAGCTAAGTGGGTTGTGGACGCCTGTACTCTAATGATCAAGTCAGAGGACAGTTTCGAGCTAGATAATGGTAGATGCGAAGGTCTCTAAAGTGTTTGCATACATGTAGGAGTCTTCTATTTGTAAGATTGCTATAGGTTATATTGGTAATTTCATTGGGCTATAATAAATAGGCTAGAAAGATGTTGTGCTTCATGAAGTGGTTGGGCCTTGGGCTCGCAATATCTACAAAAAAGAAGGATAGAAACTCTTCTAAGATGCTGGTTCGTTTTTCTGCTCTCTATGATACATGCTTTCCAATGGTTAGGTTATGACTCCACCATCTCTTAAATTGTTGAATGCATCTATTCAAATGAAAAAAAGCATGCCTGTATATCCACACTCTAATGCCACTTTCAGTGAGATTCTTGATTATAGGTAGGATGGTACTTGGGCTATCCGTCCAGTTATAGGTTCTGCAAATTAGTGCAAATGAAATACGTGCTTTGTTAAAATACAGGCATCAAATAATATTTTGCATTTTCTAAGTTTCTAAGTTACAGTAGATTACGTGCAAGCGCTCCAATTTGTGGGTTTTGCATGGAGAGCTATTTGAACTTCTGGGTTATTTAGATAAGCTTGCACATAGAAATCGGAGCAGGGATTAAAATCATGTACCTGTAGTCAAGCGTCAGTGAACTATGAAACTCACATGGAAAGTCTATATATGTTAGGAAATCCTTAAATCATAATACATTTGTGCTGAGGCAATTCAAAATAAAGGCTTAACATCTCACCTCTCGTGAAACATTTTTGGGCTTAAACCTTAAAGCAAGGATAAAGCACAAATTCTTCCTTACCTTGTGATGGAATTTAAGTTACTTAGAAGAATGGGGCAGTAGGAAATGAATTCTTGATAGTTGAAGAGCTTCGATACCATATCAAGGAAATTTTATTTATTTATTAATTTCTAAGAACATTTTCCTTCGTATTTGTTTTGAATTGAATCAAGAGAACAACTTTGGTATTGAGACTTTCTTAATTGGTTACTTTTTCTAGGCAGTAAAATGCTGAACAGAAAAATATGAGAGAATGATTCAAATGTATGCTGCCTCAAACTGTAATATGATTTCAAGAAAAGAGTGGAAAACTCTTGATGTTCTGTGCAGTATCTCTCGGAAAGACTTTAAAACTGCAATTGTTATCTCATTTACCAGTTCAGTTCATACAGTAATTGGTTGTTAGCATAAAGAAAGAGATAGTAAAAAGAGTCAAAACAAAACAAGGTTCATAATTAGCACACCTACGAATACCAAACTATGCTAATTTTGTTCTAAAGTTTCCATTTAATTGCTAGATATGCTAAGAGTGATGTGTATCACCATAGTCTTGAAGCATTTTGAGTTGTAAAACAAGATACACTGGCAGAATATATAGGAAAACTTACAGAACCAGTTGAGCCATTTTTCAATGAAGGGTCATGACACAGTGGAGCATAGATGTTATAAAAATCAATGTTTCCCGTCTCCAAGAGTGCCTTATCTGTTGAGTTTATACATTCTATTGACACATTCGCAGTGTAAAAGTCACAATACTTATTAATTGCTTCATGGGTTTCATCTGAGTTCAAAGCATGACTCCAGAAGTAATCAAATAGCCCCTTATAATGTGTAGAATAATCAATCCAGGCATTCCCTATCTGAAATTTCCAATGATTAAAATCATTAGGTTAGAGAGGTTAGGTGGAAGTGCTATAGATTTCAATAATATCTATAGTCAGAGAGGATTTCTGCCTTTATTAATTGAACTTACAGCAATGCCTTTGAGGTTTATAACAGTTTGGTTTGTGGAATTGTTGTTGAGCAGAATAGTATATGCAAGCTGAGGCACATAATGACCAGAATAGCTCTCTCCAGTTATAAAAAAATCCTTGGATTTGTATTGTGGAAACCTCTCAAGCCAGTTGATAAGGAAGATATATGCATCATTAGCAGTAGTTCGATCACCTGAGCTGTAATTTTCAGAAGAAGTATTTGAGTAGGAAAAGCCCACTCCAGCAGGAGATTCCAAGAAAAGCACATTTGCCACTGCCATTGAGCACTTACATGTAAATGTGGTAGTCATGTCTCACACAAAATGAAATTAAAGTGATGGTGAGGTTTCTCGGGAGGAAACCAAATAAATTAGTATACTACAATGAACTTCAAATACTAGGGATAAGTATCTAACCGTTGTTCCATGCATATTCATTCCAAAATAGTGTTTTGCCGTCAGAGTTGACTCTGAAAGGTCCTAGTTCCTCCATAGCTCCAATACCTAAAGAGGAACAACCTGGTCCTGTAAACTTAAAATATTATCTTGTTAAAATCAAGTGGTTATTGCTCCTATGGTTGATCTTAACACTATAGAAGATAAATTAGTTCAAAATAAGAATTAACTAAGAAAAGAAACGAAAAAATAAATTACTGAAAATTAATATTTTGACTTTATTGCTGTTTTAAGACTAGAATAATTAACACAAGTTTTGAAGATAAACATTAGAACTTGAAAAAAAAAATAGCAAATGAGGATCCTCAGGCTCACTTATTTTCAAATGAAAACAGTATGACATCTATCAAATGATTATAATTTCTTATCAGTTGATCATGATCATACCATTACAATTTACACATTTTATTGCTGTGAAAAGTGAAGATATGTCACAAGCAGATAAATGGAGACAGTAAGATTATTTATATTCATTGTTTGAAAAATTAAATAGGAAGATAATAATAGCTAAAGCCAATTTCTAAGGCATTTTACCTCCATTGAGCCACAAAACTAAAGGTTTGGTTGAAGAGTTTTGTGGAGACTCCACAAAATAATAGAAAAGGGCTCTTCCAGCTTTTGGATCAACTGTGACATAGCCTGCATACTGATCAAAGTTAACACCATCAGGTTGGCCAGGCATTGCAGCAACCTTGTCAGCTTGCATTAGCCCCTCTTGTGGGGCAACATATGCAGAAGAATACCCTTTCGACGCGTCCATCTCTGTCCATGAAAGCACTAAAGAAGGGTTCTTTGACCTGCTGGACATCATAAATTTATGAAGATTATCATTCTGATTGGCTTTGGTAGGGGAAGGCAGAGCCAAAAGGCTCACATGGAGAAGTAGGCAAAGTGCAAATGTCTTCATCTTGTGGCCAACTTGGTTTAGTTTGCTGTGTTCTCTGGTTTGTGGATGTGCTCATGGCTCACCTCACCTTTTAATTGTTCCAGAAGGATCGGGTCTAACCCGTAATAGTACCCGACACTGCGGAGATAAGAAATAAGGGGTTGTTTAATTTCTTTTTATAAAAATTATTTTTTGTTTTTGAAAAAAAGAAAATAATTTTTTTTTGATAGACTGTTTTTATTTATATGTTTTGAAAATTTATTTTTAAAATATTATTCATAAAATAAGAAAATAAAAATAAGTATGACTTGTTTTTGTTTCCAAAACAAGTCATTGACCGGAGAACAACCTGTTTTCATTAATGGCACACATTGTAATTATAAACAATTCTCGCTCTTGACTCAAAATATATAAAAGGAGAAGAAAGTGCAGCACACTTGACTCAAGAACTATCCTTGTTCCACATAGGAGACTTGGACCACACCCAAAAGGGACATACAGAGACTTGTTGCTCTACATTTCAAAAATAGTTATGGTTGCACAATGGCACCGAAGAAGCACAATAGGAAAGAAAATGAAAAAGGAAGAAATGGAGAAGGATTGGGTATACAAACTATAACCACCGCATAACTAGTTTACAAATTCAAAGTTGAAAGCTTTTCCTTTTTTATTCTGCTCTTGAGATTCTGCAAGTTTGAAAGTGCATGGTGTAGAATTTTAACTAACTTACGAATATTTATAGCTAATTAAGAAGAAGCAAAAGATTCAAAGATGCATGCTTGGCCAAATCAAGTGAGAGGGTTTTAATCCTTACATTTCTTAGATGTGGCTTCCAAGTAATTATGTGTTCCTTACATGATATGGTCTTACATTTGTGGAAATTAAGTTCACAAGAGAAAATTTGGGTAGCACTTTTTGCTTCTTGCTATTATCACATTTATGTGGAAATTAAATTCCCACAAATAACAAGAGGGAACATCTATGCAACTTCGCAGCAAGTTGTTGAAGTTTCTCATACTTGTTATTATCACAAGTATCACATTTATGCACACATGGGACATCGTTGAGTTTGAGTAGACCTGTCTTGCTGTCCATGTAGCTTGTAGAATGGGATACCTGGTCTTGGATTTGATTAATTTGAATATTTAAAAGGGACTGTCAATGACACACTCATTTGTCTATTATATGGTGCAAGTAAATTCTTAGTAGGAATTGCTGAATAAAGAAAAATAAAAATTCAAGCGTAAAGCCTTAATTTTTCTTTTTTGAGATATTCTAGATTAATTATGATATAAGTGCTTATAATTGAAGATCATAGTTGAACACACTAGTAATTGATTTAAGAAACTAGCCCAAAACAACTTGAGAAAACCAATTCCATAACATCAGATTATATTGCTAGGGAATTTTTGGCTTTTGGCAGTGAAAGAGCTTATTTGCACAGAAGTTAAAGCTTTGCAGTACAGCAATCCATTGTTTTCTAACCTTACTTCTACAACTTAAGCTCAAAATTCTACTTTAATTTACTTATTAAAAGGACAACAAAAGAAACATTGCCCAAACGAATATTCTCAAGTTTCAATTCAAAAAACAAACAAGCAGGATTAACAAATGCTGACATATCTCAAGTTACACGACTACATATGGTAGGCAACTCCTGGTATATCAAATGGTCAATAATTCTTTTTATTTATTTTTTTCTGGCATATAAGATCAGACAATTTTTCTAGCACATAAGATCACATTTATGTGGAAATTAAATTCCCACAAATAACAAAAGAGGGAACATCTATGCAACTTCGCAGCAAGTTGTTTAAACTTTCTCATACTTGTTATTATCACATTTATGAACACATGACTGAGTCTGATTAGACCTGTCCATGTAGCTTGTAGAATGAGATACTTGGACTTGGATTTGATTTGGACATTTAAAAGGGACTGTCAAGACACTCTCACTTGTCTGTTATAGTGCAATTAAATTCTGAGTAGAAATTGCAGGCATAGTTGACTGACTAGGATGGGACGTGTAGTCCCCAAGTGCTTGTATAATGAGCTTTTTAACATAAATTGATTCAATATAGACTTGCAAGAATTTTTTGCTGCCCAAGATACCCCACACAGAAATAATTAAATGTCCTATTCACTAATACCATACTAGCATTCACTAATATATTCCAACCATAAAAAACTGCCAGTGACTATGCTGGAATTACTCAGAGGTAGATTTGGAGAATAAACAAGTACTGAGAAACAAAAAGAAAATGTGAAGAAAATATATGCATTGATTCCAAAAAGGAGAAATTAAGGCTGAGTCTACAATACCCATGGCTGAAAATGGGTACTAGTGCAAATGGCACTAAATTGCCATTGGATCATCCACTTGGCTTAATCAATGGCTCTGATGGTTTGACCAGTTACTTGGTTATCAGGTCTTTCTAATAATAATATAATAGCTTAATATTTTTGTTGAATTAGAGATTGACCCCATTTTTTTGGGTCATTTGATTGGGTTGATGAACAGGAATAGTGCTCGCTGAAGCATAAAGATAGCTTCTATCAGTATGCAACACTTGCTCTTCCATTTTCCTTTAACCAGACGAACACAATCGACAGTGAAAGCAAAAGTCTCTTGGTATCGAANCAAGGATAGTTTATATAAAACTACATTTAATTTGAGAAGCCACAAAATTGTTTCTAAGTTTCAAAATCTGAGTAAGTATATTCTAAGGATAGAACTAAGAATCTCATACCTCATGAAATACCATCTACAGATGACTATTTACAGTAAGAAATGCATATACATTTTGCCAACAAAAATAAAAGAGAACATCCAAATTATCCATGCCAAGATTTACCATAACAACCTTGTTACTTAACTGTAAGTGTATTATGAAACATAGAAAAATATATAAAAGGACAAGAAAGTGCAGCACACTTGACTCAAGAACTATCCTTGTTCCACATGGGAGACTTGGACTTCTTGAATTGTTTTTGTGGAGAAGGTCGCCCTTGATGAACTAAGAGCTCATAAGGAACAAATAGGCTTACACATTTGATTATATATATATATATATATATATATATATATAAAGATTTAAGTAGGTTCAGTGCAAATTCATGTCCATTATTAGTACCGTAAGTGAAACGTAACTAACCACACCCAAAAGGGACATACAGAGACTTGTTGCTCTACATTTCAAAAATAGTTATGGTTGTACAATGGCACCAAAGAAGCACAATAGGAAAGAAAATGAAAAAGGAAGAAATGTAGAAGGATTGGGTATAAAAACTGTAACCACCGCATAACTAGTTTACAAGTTCATAGTTGCTTTTCCTTTTCTATTCTGCTCTTCAGATTTTGTAACTTTGAAAGTACATGGTGTAGAATTTTTACTAATTCAGGAATATTTATAGCTAATTAAGAAGAAGCAAAAGATTCAAAGATGCATGCTTGGCCAAATCCAGTGAGAGGGTTTCAATCCTTACATTTCTTGGCTGTGGCTTCCAAGTAATTATGTGCTCCTTACACAATATGGTCTTACATTTGTGGAAATTAAGTTCGCAAGAGAAAATTTGGGTAGAACTTTTTGCTTCTTGCTATTATCACATTTATGTGGAAATTAAATTCCCACAAATAACAAGAGGGAACATCTATGCAACTGCACAGCAAGTTGTTGAAACTTTCTCATACTTGTTATTATCACAAGTCTCACATTTATGAACACATGATTGAGTCTGAGTAGACTTGTCCATGTAGCTTGTAGAATGGGATACTTGGACTTGGATTTGAAAGAGACTGCCAAGACACTCTCACTTATCTGTTATGGTGCAATTAAATTCTAAGTAGAAATTGTGGGCATAGTTGACTGACTAGGATGGGAGGTGTAGGCTCCAAGTGCCTGTATGATGAGCTTTTCAACATATATTGATTCAATATAGGCTTGCAAGAATTTTTTGCTGCCCAAGGTACCCCACATAGTAACAATTAAATGTTCTATTCACTAATACCATACCAGCATTCACTAATATATTGCAACCCCAAAAAGGTGCAGTGGCTATGCTGGATGAGCTAGATTTGGAGAATAATCAGAGATAAATTTTCTTGCTGGAATAAAGAAGAATGAAAATTCGCACTTAAGACCTCAATCTTTTTGACATATTTTAGACTAATTATGCTATAAGTGCTTACGATTGAAGATTGAAATCCCCCCTCCCCAGTAATTAATTTGAGAAATTAGCTCAAAGCAACTTGAGAAAACCAAGACCATAACAACAGATTATTTTGCAAGGGAATTTTGAGTCTTTTGGCAGTGAAAGAGCTTATTTGCACAAAAGTTCAAAGCTTTACAGGATAGTAATACATTGTTTTCCAACCTTCTACAACTTAAGCTCAGAATTCTACTTTGATTTACTTACTTATTAAAAGGGCAACAAGAGAAACATTGCCCAAACGAATGTTTCTAGTTTCAATTCGAAAACAAACAAACGAGCAGGATTAACAAATGCTGACATATTTCAAGTTACACGAGTACATATGGTAAGCAATTCATGGTATATCAAATGATCAATAATTCTTTTTATTTATTTTTTCTGGCACATAAGATCAGACAATTTTATACATCCACAATCAATTACACATATTACAAGTTGCTTAACTCCCTCCTCCACATTCTTTCCACTGGTTTCTTTTTCATTTTATTTTATTATCCAGATTCCCTGTAAATTCAATAAATAAGAAGCAAGGAGTATGAACATCAACCTTTTTGATGAACTGCAATCTAGTGTATGTCCATATCCTTTAACATCACTGAACGCCCACAAGAATCACATGGAGCAGTCCTAGACCCACATATACTCTCGTGCTTCGAGAATCCTCTTATTTTGTCTCGGTAGTCCATAGCACAACTTCCAGCTTGAACCATATCACCGCAAAAGCGGCATAAGATTAGACACAAGGGGCAAACTGAGGCTTGGTGATGCGAATCAGCTTGTTATACATCCTAACCCTAGGAGTGTTCATGATCCCTTGCTTGGAGTTGGAGGCCCAATGACTAGAAGCAAGGCTAAGCGTGTGAAAGAGGCGTTGCTGAGCCTAGTCCAAGAGGTGCAGACCAAGGAGAGAGCAACTAGACCAAGTTCAGAGTTGAGATGGATCACTTATTTGTCTCTTGTAAAATGTGCACATGGACTAGCTTGGAGCCCAAGTTTGAAACTTAACTTGGAAGAAACTTGAAGATCACGTTTGAGCATTAATTCAGGGATTAATGGGCCTAATTTACATAGTCTAGAGATGCATCATAGGTCTTATCTTGTTAGGCCGAAAACTATGTTTAATTTAATTAGTTTTAATTAGTTTTCATTTTTGGGCATTTATGCTTATGGGCCAAAACATTTTAATTAGTTTTATTTTTATTTTTGGGGCTTTATGTTTATGGCTCAAAATGTGTATGAGGGTTTTATTAACATTCTTAGAGGGTTTGTCTTAGCTTGTAACCTCCTAGCCGAATTCTTATATAAAGGATTCGTTTAGGTCTTGGCAAAACAGTTTTGAGATTAATATTATTCAGTTTCTGAATTATTGAGTTTCTTTGGATTGAGAGCTTCCCTGTTGTTCTTGGGCAAAGAACTGAACTTGAACTTACCAGGGATCCTTCCTTGTTAAGGGTTCACTCAGTTGAGATAACCCAGGTCATCCCACAGTTTAGTATCCAGACACTCTGTTCGATCTTTCGGGTAACGCGAACGCATAATTTGGTATTAGAGCTTTGGCTCCTTGGAGTTTTAATCGGTACTCCTAAAACCCCCATTTCTATTTTATTTTATATATCTTAATTGTTTAAGTCAATCATCTTCTACCCTTTCCTATTGAGTCAGTTTTGTTTTTTATTTTTTTCATATCAGTTTTCATTCTTCATTGTGTCCTTTAATTTTCTGGTCAAGTTTTCCTTACTTTTTTTTTTTTTTTCCTTCCATCATTGTTTGGTTATTTTCCTTGTTTTGTGTTTAAGAGTCCATGTCCCAGGGTAAATTACCTAGAGGTGGCGGCTGTTTGGGTTGCAATAGCAAACCCTAATTGTTAGTACAGTCCTAGTCAAATTTAAATTGCAAAAAAAAAAAAGAAAAAAAAAGAGAGACAAATCCAGCAAAACAAACGAATAAAAAAAAAAAAATAAGGATTAGCAAAGTGTGTTCTTGTTGCTTGAATAGAACTATTTGGACTCATTTACTTGAAAAGGCCATAACTTTCAGATCGTTTGGAGTTATGGAACCTGTGACCCGGCATTTCGAAGCTCGTTCAGAGGCCTATGATGTGGCAATTGGTTTATAGGGTTAAGGCCATTTTCGGGCCCAAAATGCTTCAAAAATGTATGTTTCAGGCTATTTTTTGTAATTTGCTGATTTTCTTTCAATTCTTTGCTGTTTTCTTGATTTCTTTATTCTTTTCTTGTCCAAACCAACACTCTTGTTCATTGTTTTATTCGAGTCTTGGTCATTTTTATTTTATTCTATTTTTTTTTTCTTGGAGTCTTGTTTTGCTTCTTTGTCATCTTTGACCAATCACCTTTTTCTTCTTGGTAAGTTCTTGGCGGGTTCTTGTTTAAAGGCTTCTAAGGGAATTTGAGTGGAAAACTGCAAGAGTGGTGAGAGCATTATCGGGAAAAAGCCAAGTGTAAACACGAATAAAACACTTGAGGCGGGTGTGTGCAACATGGATCAGGAAAAATCATTCACCAAAGGTCATATGGATACATATATGAAAGTCATTCAGGACCAAATTGCAAGATTACAAATGGGAACCGATGAGAGATTAGAGAGGCTAGAGACCCTAGTTTCCCCGATACAGAAACCTAAAACATCTAGATCCCTTAGGTATTTTGAGGAGGAGGAAGCAGACTATTATGAGGGTTAAACTAAAACTAGAAGAGAGAGGAGGGCAGCCCCTTGTCGTGATAATAATTTAGGAAGTATAAAAATGAGAATTCCTACCTTTCAGGGTAAAAGTGATCCTGAACTTTACCTGAAATGGGAGAGAAAGGTGGAACATATTTTTGAATGTCATGATTATTTAGAAGAAAAGAAAGTAAAGCTGGCGGTTGTAGAATTCACTGACTATGCTAGTATTTGGTAGGATCAGCAAGCGATTAATCGACGTAGAGATGGTGAGAGACCTATTCAGTCATGGGCTGGCATGAAGGCTATGATGAGGAAACGGTTTGTACCTAGACATTACTATAGGGATTTTTTTAAGAAATTGCAAGATTTGAAACAAAGATCTATGAGTGTGGCTGAGTACAACAGTGAAATTGAGATAGCCATAATAATGGCTAATGTTGATGAGAACCGTGAAACAACCATGACATGGTTTATTAGTGGCTTGAGGCGAGAGATTGCTGAAGTGGTGGAAATGAGTCACTGTATAGAGATGGAGGACTTGGTGCATAAAGCCGAACAAGTGGAGTGGTAGTTGAAGGCTCGAGCAGCTTCTAGATTCGGTTTAGTTTCCAAAACTTCAAACTGAAAACCGAATTGAAAGGATACCTCTAAAACAGCTCTAAAGCCGAGAGAAGAAGCAAGACCAAGGCCTACGGGTTCTACTCCTATTTCCCAAGGTAAAACAGAATATAACTCTTCTTCTAAGTCACGTGACATCAAGTGCTACAAGTATCAAGGGCAAGGGCATATATCTTCTAAATGTCCAAATAGAAGGAAAGTTGTTCTGCTTTCTACTGGAGAGTATGATAGTGAAGAGGAACCTATTGTTACACTCGGTTGTGAAGACATGTCACCCTTAGAAAATGCTAGTGACGTGGAGAGTATTGATGAGACTCTTTCGAATCAGTATTTGACGGTGTCTAGGCGTGTGCTCAACATGCAGCCGAGGCAAGATGACATCGAAGAGCACTAAGAGCATATCTTTCAAAATCAATGCCTGGTGGGAGACAAGGTATGTAGCGTTATTATTGACAGTGGATCTTGTACTAATGTTGCTAGTACCTTGGCAGTAGAGAAGTTGGATTTACTTGTCATTCTACACCCCACGCCTTATAGGCTAAGGTGGTTGAATGATAGAAGAGATCTATGGGTAAACAAGCAGGTTCAGATTGCATTTTCTTTTAGCACTTTTAAAGATGAAGTGTTGTGTGATGTAATGCTCATACATGCTTCTCACATCTTGTTGGGGTGACCATGACAATTTGATAGGCAAGTGAAGTATGATAGATACAATAACACTTATACTATCTATAAGAATAACAAGGCTACTTTGTTGAAACCCTTAAAACCTGCTATTGCATATACGGATCAAGCAAAGATTAAAAAAGAATGTAAAGAGAGATAAGAGAAAGTAGCAAAAGAAAAAGAGGCTGAGAGAGAAAGAGAAAAAAAAAAGGGTCAAAAATAGTGAGAGAAGACAAAAAATGAGTGCTTTTGCACAAAAGAGTGAGGTAAATAGTGTTTTGTTGTCTAAGCCAAACCTTCTTGTACTTATGTACAAAGATGTTTATTTTCCTAACTCTCTTACCTCTTCTTTGCCTAGTGTCTTTGAAGCAGGAATTTGTTGATATTTTCCCTGATGAGATACCGTATGGTTTGCCTCCCTTAAGGGGCATAGACCACCAAATTGACTTTGTTCCCGGATCAACTATTCCTAATAAACTAGCCTATCGAGCTAATCCTGAAGAGAGAAAGGAAATTTAAAGGCAAGTGGATGGGCTAGTACAAAAGGGATTCGTGAAGGAAAGTCTAAGCCCATGTTCGGTTCTAATTATTTTGGTGCCAAAGAAAGACGGGACATGGCATATGTGTGTGGATTGTCGAGCCATCAACCAAATCACAGTTAAGTATAGACATCCTATCCCTAGATTAGATGACATGCTTGATGAGTTGTATGATTTGAGTATCTTTTCTAAAATAGATTTGAAGAATGGATACTACCAAATTCCTATGAAAGAAGGAGATGAGTGAAAAACTACATTTAAAACAAAATATGGTTTGTATGAGTGGTTAGTTATGTCTTTCGGTTTAACTAATGCACCTAGCACTTTCATGAGATTAATGAACCATGTTTTGCATGCCTTTATTGGGAAATTTGTGGTGGTTTATTTTGATGATATCCTAGTTTATAGCAAAACCTTAGATGATTATGTGTCACATTTGCATGTTGTCTTTATTGCTTTGAGAGAACATAAATTGTATGCTAATTTCAAGAAGTGTGCATTCATTAATGTACATCGATGGTGGACTATAATCAACTACATTTTTATATGTTTAATGTTTGATTTATAAGTCAGTGCTAGGACAATGATATGAATTATAATCTACGATTTTCTGGTCATACCAAGAATAAAATATAAAATTAGTCATCAAAGGCTACCCGACAAAGCATATATACAACGTTGGAGATTGAACAATGCTATAAACAAATTTTCTATTTATTTTCAAAACATATTAACTTTTTTTTGATAAAAAGTATAGTAATTTTGTTGATGAAATATATGCTTCCGTAAGCAATATCTTGACTAAATTAATATTTTATTATAATGTGATGATATATACAAGAATATATTCATATTAGAAAATTTTTATAGAAGTGAAATTGATATAAGGTGTGTAAAATAGTGTCCAACGGTTAGCTAGCTAGCTAGCACTCCTTTTACTTTTACCTGCTAAAATTTTACACAACTAGTCAAGTTTAAATTTATTCTAGACTTAATAAAAAGATCATGTTGTGTGTTAAAGTCCGCAAGTAAGTTGACACCGGAATAGGGTTCTTTTCATACTTGTGAAGGGAAAAACATAAGAGTACAAGAAAAACATTGGCCACCAAGAAAATTTTTTCTGATTTTGTTTTCAAAATGATGTCGAATTATAATCTTTCTTAGGAAAATAAGTGGTTTTTACCACTTTGTTTTATTCAACCATTTTTTTTTCTTTGAATCCAAGTAAAATTTTGACAAGATTTATGTAATTAAATAGCAATGATCAAAATAAAAATAGGGAGAACAGCGAAATAGAAAAGTATCCCATTTAATTACCAGATTTTTCTAAGACTTTTCTGAAGTCTCGGTCACTGGACCTAGCTAGTCACATGCTTGTACCAATTTGCAATTGTGCCTTCATGCTTTATAACCAGGAATACAAAGACAATGGGTAACATAAAATTAGGATTAGAACCTTTCAGCAAAAAAAACAGGAAGGTTAGAATCAGGATCACCTTGGGTTCCCACTCTATGGCCTTATTCTCTAAGCTTAGGGCAAAAGAACAAACTGAGATGCATGTAGATAATAATTGAATGGCTGGTACCATAATGTGATATTTAGTCATTAACCATTCTTTCTTATAGCCTCTCCTTCTAGATTGAATGCAGCATTCGTATCTCATCCCTCTGGAGTGAGAATATCTGCATGACTAGATTACAAGTCAATGCGTCTTCAGTGCAAGTTGTAAAGCAATAAAGATCAAAATGGATAGACATACCTTTCTTTTGGCACTTTGTGCTTGAATTGTCAGTATAAGAATGTTACATTGCATGTATTTCCCAAAGAGTACTTTTCAACTCCTACTTTTCCATTACTTCGTTTTCACCAATCCATTTTCCATCAATTATTAGGCACCCACATGTTTCTATCGCTTTCAAGTATGTAAAAGTGGACTTTGTTATGGTCAATTGATATTTGCACATTGTTTATAGGTGTGCCTAGGTTATTGTTTCTCTACTGGCGATCCATTGCCATTTATAGCTCTCTAAATTGTAGGGAACCATTTATTGAAAAAATGAACTTAAGCTGTTAAAGAGAAAACTCGACAACCTTTACCTCATTCTATGCATTAGATTAATGTTTGGACTAGCCATGCAGGGCCATTCGGAGCTTTCCAAGCTGTCAAAGAATCAACTCCTTGGTCTTATTTAATATATATAGTTTGTGTGTGTTTGTTTTTAATGGATTAATTGTGTGTGAGCGCGTGAAAATTTAGTGCAATATGTAAGGAATATGGATGTCAAGGAAGATTGTTTTAGTAGATTGTAATTTTTTTTTTCATATGGTATAGTTTTCCATTTTCTCTTCATTTTACTATAAGGAAGACATTGCAAGCCAATATCAATATATTAGAAGCAGTAATGTGCTCAAATTGAAAGTTCAAGAAAAAAAAATCAATTGACTATTTTTAGAAGTGGTTTATACTAAAGTTTTTTTGTTAACCTTAACTAGCTAGTGTAATTTCACGGAATCATTACATGTAGTGGGGCTTTGATGGTTCTTGTGGAATGAAAGAAAACGAACATGGTTTGCTTATTGTAAGGCAGCTATGTAGACTGTGTTGAAAGTGCTTTGAGTGTCAAAACATATATTGCCTTTATTTGATCACATCGCTTCCTAATAAGAGATGTATACAAATTTGAGGGATGTGACTGTATCAAGTTGAGTATTATTGTTAAAATTAGTCCTAAATTTAAATAATGAGATGCCTTAGGGAGAGATTGTGAATAATACAAATAATAGTGAGATGCCACTCCCAACCCAAGTTAGAGATGTATGTGAAGGGAAGAAATTTCTTTGTTAGAGAAGTTAAATAATTTAGGGGTTCTATTAGGGTTTATTAAGACCCACCCTTATAGCTTTTGGGTTTTAGTTATTACACAATNAATTTTACAATTTTTATGCAACTTTTGCCCATTAGATTCAACAACGGTGTAAGAAATCTTAAGACAAAAGTTCCTTATGAGGAGATTGCATAGCCCAATTCTTACTCTTCACAATACGATGCCGTATGGGTGAGGATGACATGTTTTATTCTCTTAGTAAAACGGCGTCGTTTTACATATGCCACACCAGCAACCATCATAAATGTTATATCAGCTTGCCAAGTCACTAACTAACGGTCACGTCAGCATTTAACGTGTCACGTAACAATTTCTGTCAAATCTCACTAACGAGCTCTGGCAGATGACTAAATTGACAGACGGAATATAAATTCGATGTCTCAATTGACACAAAAAAATAAATGAAAGACTAAAGTGTTTGTAAGAATATTTTTCAATGATCAAAAAAGGGTTTGACTCTAATAAATAATATTAAAGTTATTAGGTAAAAAACTACACTCTAGAGAAAATTACTTCTATCCTACCTGCCACCAAAATAAGAGAAATATTTGTAAGGGGTTGATCATGTGATAACCAACGTATTTAACTTTTTGCTCTTTGTTTCATCGTGAAATCAGCTCTTTGGTTAGTCTCTCTTAACATATGTGACACTATCACTTACCAATCTCTACTCAGTAGATATCCAATATCATTGATAATGCATCCATAAAAATGGAAATTGACATAAGCATCTTGAAGGGAGTCTGACTCGCACTCAAGACGATCTATCCCTTTGTTCCAACAGCCGCAACACATTCCTGATAGCCATTCCTGGCACAGACTCTGATAGTTGCGGATAACACCCCCAAAACCCGCTCTTGCTGGGTTTCCGAAACTGCTGCCATCCACATTGAGTTTCAGCGTTCCGGGGTAAGGAGCTTGCCAATGCACCCACCGTACGTACTTGCTTACCTTGAGTATCTGTCTGCAGAGGAAACACATTCATGCAAGTTTGAACCATTGCCTGAATTCTATAAATATGTGAAAAACTCTATACATTGATATGGACCAACTCCATAAGATGGTGCACCGGATGTCAACTGGGTTTCTGAGTTGGTGAAGTGACAACCAGCCAACACTATTGAACTGGTAAAAAAAACTCTGGTTAAAAGAATATAGCTATTTATAATAAAATCCTACCGTGAAAATTGATTTCAAATGAATGTGCCTTCAAAAACACATTTATTTAGCAATTACCTTAACTTTTTCACTTATATGATACCATTTATCATATAAAATCATGCATTATATGTTTCTACTAAATATTAGGCTAAATAGCTGTACTGTTCCTAATACTTGGTTCACAGATTTGAGTTTTCTGTGTATATAAATTACGTATACATCCAATTTCAAGAAAATAATAGAATCAGCACAATTTAAAAAGAAAAGTGAAAACATATGTAATTATAGCTCAGAGTAGAGATGTCAAAGACTTAGTTATAAGGATTAGGGGGACTCCTTTTGGTTATTTCGGGCTAAAATGGGCCTATTTCTATAAGACCTAGGCCGCCCTCATACAAAATGAAATGGATTTGATTTTGTAAGTAGTATGGGTTTAAGAATTGGGCTATGCCATCTTCTAATGTAAGGATCTTCTTCTGTCTTATTATTTTTTCCAGTCAATGAATCTAATGGGCAAAAGTTGTATAAACATTGTGAATTAATTTTAGGAAAAATTGCACTCAATCATCCAGTAATAACAAGTCAGTAGGCTTGCTACAGAATCTGTGATGATCAAAACCTGGGCGCAAGCTTCCTCGCAACTAGCAACTTGTTTATTTACGAGTCTTTTGCCCTCCCTCATATCCCTGTCTCCCAATTTCCCTCATATTAAAAAGCAGCTTCATAACAACACAAGAAGAAAATCAAAAAACAAAAAATGAAACAGAGCTACTTCTGCTCTATAATTGCCTTCTAACAGAAGACACTCTTCTGCAAACCTGCAACTATGGTGAACCTTAGCTACAGCAAACTCCTCATTATCACTAAACCGTCAATGATCACCCTCTCTATATTGATGTTGTTAATCCTTCAACACCTATTCATTATTCGCGTTACCTCGTATATAACCCTGTAGAAGATTTCGCAGTCAACTGAGGCTTCTCCGGCAACTCAAATTCAAATTCTCGAAACTGGACCGGAGACATTAATTCAAAACTATTCTCTCCCATTGAACCACAAAACCACAACTCACTCATCGTCGATGAACCTCCCCACCCTATTTCAGTCAAACCATTCCCCTACAGCACCGCTCGCCTATCTCGCTTTGAATTCACCTACTCCTTCCCCATCACCGACGGCCAAAAATTCATTCGTCTCCATTTTTTCCCAGCTTCGTACACCTACATCGACCGCTCCAATTTCCTCTTCTCCGTCAGAGCAGGCCCTTACACCCTTCTCAAGGATTTCAATGCTTCACTCACTGCAGACAACGACAACAACCGCCAAGAAACCATCTCAAGAGAATACTGCATCAACGTAGAACCAGGTCAAAGTCTAAACCTAACCTTCAGCCCCACTCGCCCAGATGCCTATGCTTTTATCAATGGCTTTGAAATCTTGTCCATGCCCACCGATCTATATTACACTAAACCAGACGACCCAGGGTAAAAGCCAGTCAATCAGAACTTCCAGCTGTACCGGATCGACAACAACACTGCTCTCGAGACAGCTTACAGAATTAACTTTGGTGGGAGGCAGATTCCGCCAGACCGCGACACTGGCATGTTCCGGAACTGGGACGAAGATGTTGCCTGCGTGGATAAGCAGCGTGAAAGAAGTACCGCTGCTGGGTTTGCTTTAAAACTTAAAGACAATGGTCAAAATTACAGTGCACCTGATGATGTATACTTGACTGCCAGGACCTACAGCATGAATGCGTCCTCCAAATATAATGTGACTTGGGAGTTTGGGGTTTTCTTATATGGTGAGGTTACACTTTTGTGAGTTTGAGCAAGAAATTCAAAACTCTGGACAAAGGGTTTTCCAGATTTTCATTGCTGACAATTTGGCTGAGGGTCATGCCGATGTGATTTTCTGGAGTGATGGTAATCTTATTCCTGTTTATAAGGACTACGGTGTGTTTATGTTTAGTAAAGCAAGCTTCAAGAAACTGAACCTTTCAGTTAATTTGCAACCACACCCAAATGAAAAGCTTAGAGACTACAATGATGTGATCTTGAATGGTATTGAGATTTTCAAAGTAAGCGACAGTGGTGGCAATCTTGGCGGTCCCAACCCCAATCCTCGTCCTTCTCCTCCGCAGTCACTGGTGCCGTCGACCAAACCATCAGGAGAATCAAAGAAAACGAAGATAGTTCCCATCGTCGTTGGTGTAGGTTCAGGCATCGTTTTACTATCTGTCATCGGTTTCTTAATTTTTCCGGCGATTGACTATAGCTGGAAAGTCACGGTGGGGGAAGTCAAAGTTAAAGTCAAGCAAGACTCATAAATAATCTCTGCCATCAGATTTGTGTCGTTACTTTTTCAATCGCTGAGATTAAAGCAGCCACCAATAACTTCGATGAGCTTTTAACTCTTGGAAGCAAAGACTTGAGATTTGCCTTGGTGCTGCATGAGGACTGCAATATCTTCATGCGGATGCGAAGCACAAAATCATTCACCGTGATGTGAAGAGTAACAATATTTTGATAGATGAGAAATGGGTGGCGAAAGTTTCGGATTTTGGATTATCCAAGTTTGGACCCACTGAGATATCTAAGTCTTACATTAGCACAGAAGTGAAGGGAAGTTTTGGGTATTTGGATCCGGAATACTACAAGCGTCAACGGTTGACTGAGAAATCTGACGTGTACTCATCAACCTTAGTGGATTGGGTCCGTAAATGCTTTAAGAACGGTGAGATTGATCAGATGGTTGATCCATTTCTAAAAGGAACCATCAACCTTGGTCTTTTAAATAAATTCATTGAGATGGCACTAAATTGCCTGGTTGATGATGGGAATTAACGGCCATCAATGTACGATTTGGTATGGGGCTTAGAATTTGCATTGCAGCTTTAGGATACTGAGCTTGGTGGGACCCTATTTGAGGGGAAGAGCGAGGAAAGAGCCCTCTTGCCTCATTTCGTTAATGTTGCTAATGATGAAGAAAGTGATGAGCAATACTTCACAAATACAGATGGATCAGTGATCGAGTCGAAGAACAGCAAGGTGATCTCAACAAGTAGTGAGTGAGGGGTTTTTACTTAATAACTGAAATTTTTTGGTTGAATCAATTTTTGATATAATATTAGAACCTTTTTTACCAAGCTATGAGAAAATCAAATCTTTCTACCCTTCACTTTCTCAACTAAATTGAAATTTCAACACCAAGTACAAGTGGATTTGTACTTTATTCATGCTTCAAGTTTAAAAGACTTTCAAATCCGAACATTCACCTAATAACTTAAGTTTTTAGATTAAATCACAATGAATACCATGATTTGGTTTCTCGGATTGTTTTCTGTGAGCTTAAGGATCCAAGAGCAAGATAAAAAAGAGTTCAGACATTGGGACATGTCACAAAATATAAGGCCCTGAGCGTATTGTTAGCTGGTCATTACTAGCTTGAACACCTTTGAATGGATATCTAGGTTTACTTCTAATTAGACACTATATAATTAACTCTGATCTAGAATACTACAAGTTATGAGATTACAGAGTAAAGATTATAGTATTCCAGTTGTATTTGGGTTCATTGTTTGAATTTTTGAACAAGTTTGAGCCACTTATGGTCATATGAATTACAATGTTCCAAGTTCAAAAGCTTATGCTCATATATATGTTTAAACATCCTTCAGGTTGTTCTTAGAAGTTATGAAGTTAATCTCACTTTACTTTCTCCAGTAATCAACTAAACTAATCATGTATCCTTAACTTGACACTTGCTTAAGAAAAATGGTTGATTGAACTCACCAATAGATTTGTAATGATCTGACTTGGTCATTGGTCAATAAAACAAAACTTGAAATGATAAAATATTAACATAGTCATTAATGTACATCGATGGTGGACTATAATCAACTACATTTTTACATGTTTAATGTTTGATTTGCGAATAAGTTAGTGCTAGCGACAATGATATGAATTATAATCTACGATTTTCTGGTCATACCAAGATTAAAAAATAAAATTAGTCATCAAAGGCTACCCCTCAAAGCATATATACAACGTTGGAGATTGAACAATGCTATAAACAAATTTTCTATTTATTTTCAAAACATATTTTTTTTGTATAAAAAGTATAGTAATTTTGTTGATAAAATATATGCTTCCGTAAGCAATATCTTGACTAAATTAATATTTTAAATCTCTAAAGATGGTATATTCTGAGTATCCATTTATGACAAGTTCCTTTTCAGTCAACTGATTTGACTTTTTGTGCTCAAATAATGGTGTAAAGAAGAAATTTAAATATGAATTATGAACACTAATTGATAAGTTGAAATATTTAAGAGTATATGCATCCTTCTAAAATCAAAA
>QAOA01003615.1:0-18233 GCA_003255065.1 Cercis canadensis | reverse complement strand
AAAAAAAAAAAAAAATTGGCCAACGAAACTTACATCTTGAAGAGGTTTTAGATCTAGTATTGCCAACGAAGTTTCTACGATCTTCTTGCTAATTGAAATTTCAACTGGAATCTAGCTCTTGATCATCATAGATGTTTGAAAGAGGTCTTTTGTTGATGGAGATTTTCTCCACCGGATTGTAGCTTTAAAATGTTGTCAGGTGATAAATCTTGAGCAAATCAAATATGTTACTAATCATAATCCCCATTTAAATTTTTCAAAGATAAAAAGAGATTTCATTAAAAAAAAAAAAAATGGCCAATGGAACTTACATAATTGAAGAGGTTTCAGATCTAGTATCGCGAAAGAAATTTCTACGATCTTCTTGCTAATTGAAATTTCAACTCGATTCTAGCTCCTGATCATCATAGATGTTTGAAATAACGTATTTGTTTGCTCCTTTGATATTATGGATTCAAAACTCTAGCAATAGATGTGATCAGTTGAACAAATACAAATAAACAATTAAAAAAATTACATAACCCTATTAGATCTACAATGAAAAAGGTCAGATCTGAGGCAAAACCACACCTTAGGCCCCAGATCTACCATCAAATTGATAAGATCTGAAGTCAATTTATTTAAAAGTTTGAAAATAAAAAAAAATAAAAATAAAAAGTAAGGAAGCAAAGGTGGGGAGGGCTACCAACAAGAAGAGTATGGGTGTTCACCGATCGGGTACAGTCGGATTGGAGGTCATTTGCCAACCGACCAACCACTGTCGGGTGGGAATTTTTCCTACCTATTATCGACCAATTGTTCAAGGGAACCGGTGGTTTCAGTTCCACACAGACTAGGTTGGCTCGGGCGGGTTGAGCGGGTGTGATGTTTGCTAATTGTTTTATTATTATTATTTTTTTCATGAAAGCAGATAACATAGAAGAAAAATGTCATCTTTGACTACCATGGCTATTGAGAAATAGAGAGAATAGTAGATCAATGGATAGGGAAGAAGAGAGAAGTTAGTAAGTTGAGACTTGCTTAAGATGAGATAGAGAAATGTGAAATGGAAATTTGATAGAGAGAGGGGAAAAATCCCATAGGAGAAGGAGAACAATGAAAATGAGAGAGAAGAAGTGAAAAATTTGAGGGAGAACATTGAAATGTGGGAGAGAAGAAATGGAAATATATGGAAAGATGAGAGAAAAAAAGTGCAAAAATCCAAAAATTTAAAGGACTAAGTGGGGAAGAGAGATAAAATTAAAAAGAAAATATGAGAATTTGAAATTATGTAGACATAAAATTACATGCAAGGCAAAAAAGTCAAAAATTTGTATGCATAATTATTGTTTAGTCAAGTTCGGTTTCTGTTGATTTTTCTAAGCTAAAACCGAACTAGCTTAAACCAGTTCACCTAATGTCAGTCGTTCGATCTTGCCCATGTGCCATCTAGAACCGTCTGATTTGCTTGTATTTTGTCTGTTTTGGGTGGGTTTTGATGGGTTTACCGGGTTATGAACAGCCCTAAAGAAGAGGGCCAGCAGCCTCAAAAATCACGGCAAGCAAAGGATCTCAAAAGGAAATACAGAGAGGATAGATGGCTATGAAAGAAGTACCGCTGCTGGGTTTGCTTTAAAACTTAAAGACAATGACCAAAATTACAGTGCACCTAATGATGTATACTTGACTGCCAGGACCTACGGCATGAATGCGTCCTCCAAATATAATGTGACTTGGGAGTTTGAAGTGGACTCGGGGTTTTCTTATATGGTGAGGTTACACTTTTGTGAGTTTGAGCAAGAAATTCAAAACTCTGGACAAAGGGTTTTCCAGATTTTCATTGCTGACAATTTGGCTGAGGGTCATGCCGATGTGATTTTCTGGAGTGATGGTAATCTTATTCCTGTTTATAAGGACTACGGTGTGTTTATGTTTAGTAAAGCAAGGTTCAAGAAACTGAACCTTTCAGTTAATTTGCAACCACACCCAAATGAAAAGCTTAGAGACTACAATGATGTGATCTTGAATGGTATTGAGATTTTCAAAGTAAGCGACAGTGGTGGCAATCTTGGCGGCCCCAACCCCAATCCTCGTCCTTCTCCTCCGCAGTCACTGGTACCGTCGACCAAACCATCAGGATAATCAAAAAAACCGAAGATAGTTCCCATCGTCGTTGGTGTAGGTTCAGGCATCGTTTTACTATCTGTCATCGGTTTCTTAATTTTTCCGGCGATTGACTATAGCTGGAAAGTCACGGTGGGGGAAGTCAAAGTGAAAGTCAAGCAAGACTCATAAATCATCTCTGCCATCAGATTTGTGTCGTTACTTTTTCAATCGCTGAGATTAAAGCAGCCACCAATAACTTCGATGAGCTTTTAACTCTTGGAAGCGAAGACTTGAGATTTGCCTTGGTGCTGCATGAGGACTGCAATATCTTCATGCGGATGCGAAGCACAAAATCATTCACCGTGATGTGAAGAGTAACAATATTTTGATAGATGAGAAATGGGTGGCGAAAGTTTCGGATTTTGGATTATCCAAGTTTGGACCCATTGAGATATCTAAGTCTTACATTAGCACAGAAGTGAAGGAAGTTTTGGGTATTTGGATCCGGAATACTACAAGCGTCAACGGTTGACTGAGAAATCTGACGTGTACTCATTTGGTGTGGTGTTGTTGGAGGTATTGTGTGGGAGGCCACCCGTAATTCGTGTGGTGGACAGGGCAGCAAGCAAGCTTAGTGGATTGGGTCCGTAAATGCTTTAAGAACGGTGAGATTGATCAGATGGTTGATCCATTTCTAAAAGGAACCATCAACCTTGGTCTTTTAAATAAATTCATTGAGATGGCACTAAATTGCCTGGTTGATGATGGGAATTAACGGCCATCAATGAACGATTTGGTATGGGGCTTAGAATTTGCATTGCAGCTTTAGGATACTGAGCTTGGTGGGACCCTTTTTGAGGGGAAGAGCTAGGAAAGAGCCCTCTTGCCCCATTTCGTTAATGTTGCTAATGATGAAGAAAGTAATGAGCAATACTTCACAAATACAGATGGATCAGTGATCGAGTCGAAGAACAGCAAGGTGACCTCAACAAGTAGTGAGTGAGGGATATAAAATTATTCTTGAGTTTTTACTTAATAACTGAAATTTTTTGGTTGAATCAATTTTTGATATAATATTAGAACATTTTTTTACCAAGTTGCGAGAAAATCAAATTCTTCTACGTTTCACTTTCTCAACTAAATTGAAATTTCAACACAAAATATAAGTGAATTTGTATTTTATTCATACTTCAAGTTTAAAAGACTTTCAAATGCGAACATTCACCTAATAACTTAAGTTTTTAGATTGAATCACAATGAATATCATGATTTGGTTTCTCGGATTGTTTTCTGTGAGCTTAAGGATCCAAGATCAAGATAAAAAAGAGTTCGGACATTGGGACATGTCACAAAATATAAGGCCCTGAGCGTATTGTTAGCTGGTCATTACTAGCTTGAACACCTTTGAATGGATATCTAGGTTTACTTCTAATTAGACACTATATAATTAACTCTGATCTAGAATACTACAAGTTATGAGATTACAGAGTAAAGATTATAGTATTCCAGTTGTATTTGGGTTCATTGTTTGAATTTTTGAACAAGTTTGAGCCACTTATGGTCATATGAATTACAATGTTCCAAGTTCAAAAGCTTATGCTCATATATATGTTTAAACATCCTTCAGGTTGTTCTTAGAAGTTATGAAGTTAATCTCACTTTACTTTCTCCAGTAATCAACTAAACTAATCATGTATCCTTAACTTGACACTTGCTTAAGAAAAATGGTTGATTGAACTCACCAATAGATTTGTAATGATCTGACTTGGTCATTGGTCAATAAAACAAAACTTGAAATGATAAAATATTAACATAGTCATTAATTTACATCGATGGTGGACTATAATCAACTACATTTTTACATGTTTAATGTTTGATTTGCGAATAAGTTAGTGCTAGCGACAATGATATGAATTATAATCTACGATTTTCTGGTCATACCAAGATTAAAAAATAAAATTAGTCATCAAAGGCTACCCGTCAAAGCATATATACAACGTTGGAGATTGAACAATGCTATAAACAAATTTTCTATTTATTTTCAAAACATATTTTTTTGTTATAAAAAGTATAGCAATTTTGTTGATGAAATATATGCTTCCGTAAGCAATATCTTGACTAAATTAATATTTTAAATCTCTAAAGATGGTATATTCTGAGTATCCATTTATGACAAGTTCCTTTTCAGTCAACTGATTTGACTTTTTGTGCTCAAATAATGGTGTAAAGAAGAAATTTAAATATGAATTATGAACACTAATTGATAAGTTGAAATATTTAAGAGTATATGCATCCTTCTAAAATCAAAACTTTTTATCTGCTCTAATTAATGTTATTTGGGCATTGTTTTAATTAGTCAAAGTCAACTTTTCTGACTAATTGGTCTACTTGACATAAGCATATATATGAAAAAGACAAATTTACGTATAGCTATAAAAAGAATAAATTACAGACTACATGGAGGGTTGGTCATCTTGAAGCCATTTGCTCTAAGCAATGCTATGAATAGGATAGAATCAAGCTTCAAAAAATAATGTTTTGTACAATTCATGATAATATTTGTATATGATCCTCTAATTAAATTTCGCTGCTCTTTTGTGTTTTCTGATATTGGGGTTTGCCCTTTATTATGTTGATATGCCCCCAACCATTCTAAGATCCATCTACAAAGTCTCCAAAGAAAATGTCAATTTATAGTTTAAACGGGGATATGATCAAAAATTTTGTGGTGAAATGCAGTCATCTAAGATTTATGCCCTTCTCTCATATGTTTCCTCACAAAGGTAAAAAATTATATATATTGATTTTGAAGCCCTTATTTTTAGCAAGTTTGTAAAAAGCAAGAAAATAGTATGCTTTTTTTTTTTTTTTTTAAAAAAAAACATTCAGGATATTTTCGGGTTAGTTTTTGCATACCGAGACTAAGTCCCTTATCGGGTGATCTTAAAGACGAACTTTTCACAACAGCCTAGTGCATTTAAGAGAAAATAAAAAATAATGTTTTGTACAATTCATGATAATATTTGTATATGATCCTCTGATTAAATTTCGCTGCTCTTTTGTGTTTTCTGATATTGGGGTTTGTCCTTTATTATGTTGATATGCCCCCAACCATTCTAAGATCCATCTACAAAGTCTCCAAAGAAAATGTCAATTTATAGTTTAAAAGGGGATATATGATCAAAAATTTTGTGGTGAAATGCAGTCATCTAAGATTTATGCCCTTCTCTCATATGTTTCCTCACAAAGGTAAAAAATTATATATATTGATTTTGAAGCCCTTATTTTTAGCAAGTTTGTAAAAAGCAAGAAAATAGTATGCTTTTTTTAAAAAAACATTTAGGATATTTTTGGGTTAGTTTTTGCATACCGAGACTAAGTCCCTTATCGGGTGATCTTAAAGACGTACTTTCCATATCAGCCTAGTACATTCAAGTAAAAAATTCATTTTGAGTGCTGACCTCAAGATTTAAACATTAGCTAGTTTGGATGAATCTATTGCATCTCTCCAATTAATAGCATGCTGATATACTAAAATTTCATTTGAATAATGCTATCTATAATTACATTAGAAATTTTTTTTGTTATATTAGTACAAGTGGCATAATTTATATTTAATTGAACCTATATATTTTTATTTCTATGACTAAGGTACTGTCAACCAAGCAATTTGAACCCATGTGAAACACTACTAATGTGCAAGAATGATTTCTTATTCTATTTTAGTATGATAAATATCCATTGCGTACTAGTTAACCTTCATANACCCTCGAGAAAATAATAATCAATGAAAGTACAACTTTTAAGCCATATCAATTTTTTTCTTTTTCTTTGAGTACCATATCAAATCTCAAACTATCAAAGTAACTCAAAATTGAGAAGGGTAAAATTTTATGAGGATTCCAAAGCTTGGACTGAAGCTATGATTCAACACTTGTCACGACTCACTAAATTTTCTAGACTCTCTCTCATCAACTTGTCAGCAAGACCCTCAATCAAATTGAAGATGCAAGAAGGTTTTTAGAAAGTGGCAAGCCCTTGAGAAATCGAGACGTTAGCGATGTATTCTCTTGCCCAAAAAAGAAGAAAAGAGGTACAAGCATATTTCTAATTCAAACCAAGCAATTTACAAATTTGTGGTTAATCTTCAATTTATCCAAAGTTTAGGACTGATAATGATATATTTGTAGTTAATCAATTTAAAAATTTGTGATTATTTAGTTGAAAAATAAGTTATTACTGTTTCTTATCAATCTTAAAAAGACTTGGTATTTTTTTTTCTTCTCTTTATTCTTTGTTCAAAAGACAAGCACGTTTTTCCATTTGAGAAGGCACACTCAAGTCCCAAATCAAAAGGATAGTGATATATTCATATTCAAACTTTTACATTTTTTCTACAACTAGGAAAATAGCAATATTAGAGTTTTATTGGACTCCCTAAAATTTAAATTACATCCATTCTAAATTTATAGTATTTTTTTCGTAACTCAAAATTTTCTATACTATCTAATAATATCTATATCTCTCTTAGAAAATATAAACCAATCATTTCTCACTCAAAAATTCTATGGACTTTTTGAATTCTCTTTTCCAACTAACACACTAAAGTCCCAAAACCTAAATTCCATAAACATTAGAATTCTCCTCTTTTCTTTCATACATATATATATATATAGAGAGAGAGAGTAGCCATTTCCTTTTTTAGTATCTAATTTTTTTTCTAAAAATTTAAATCTCCATATTCATCTATAAATAACAATAAAAATATTTTTATAATTTTAAAAATATACAAAAAGAAACAATTATTACCTATGACTCTTCAAAAAGATAGTTTCTTCACAATTTTATTTTTCTTAAAAGAATAACAAAAAAACCACTAAGCAGAAATCAACTTTCAACACGTAGGAAGCACTTTGAGGCAAAATGATTATTTCTACACGTTGCCATGTAATTTTGTCCACGTCGTATCAGCATGATGGTGATCTGTGCACCCTCTCACATAATCTTCGCTAAACGTTGTCCCTACCTCACCTACCCTACCAACACAAATGGTCTTTTTGGTTCATTATAAAAATGTAGGAATTTTTTCCATTATAATAATTTCTCATTACTTATAATAAACACGTTTTATGGAATATTTTATTGAAATGTATTTATTTACTATCATAAACTAAAAATTTATCTTAAAGTGCGAGGCTTTTAAAATGTCTCCTCATATAAAATTATAACTGTGAGTACTTTCACAACAAGATCTTAGAATTAAGATGAATCGTCTTAGATTTGATAAGTTTAATTATATTAAAAAGTTACTGTAGATTCTAGTTCTTAGATTACCGAAACAAAATAAAATAAAAAACTTAAGATCTATCTTGAAATTTTTGCTCATTCCATCTATGTAGGTTAAAAACATTTAAAAATATGGTGGAGTAGCATGACTGCGACCTCATTTTCCAGGGCAGTTGTATGCGTTGCTTACCTACCAACCATTTGTCATTATCACACATTGGTTGAAGGGTAAAAAGAAAGGGAACGAAAATTATAGAATAAGCATGCAAGTTCAAAGGTTTTGGCAGGATTTTAGGTCCATTCCTCTTTTTCTTGAAAATAGAATACAATAAGGTCTGGTCTAATAATTTAAAATACTTGATCTTGTTGACTATGATCTGCTGCTAATGTGTAACATCATCATTGGAAAGAAGCAAACTCAATGGGGTAGGTGAAGTTTATGCTGCCAATGCAACTCTGGGGAAGCCATGATAGAGGATGAAAAGGAAAAATGTTTTGATTTTTATTTTTTGATATTTGGTGGGGTTAGTGAAAATGATTAAACTTGAAACCTTCTACTTAATTTGTCTTCTAAATAATTAAATTCACTCATTATTACCTTAAGATATTCATAAAGAAGTGTAAGATTTTTTCCTTCAATTTGCTGCAAAGTTTGATTGAGGCTAAGAGGCTGTAATTATGGCCATCTAAATTATTTCCAAGTTACTAAACCGAAAAAGAAATTCAAGTTAAAATGTTAATTTAATACTTCATTGTATATGGGCGATCATTATATATTGCAAGAATTATTCTAATGTTCTAAAGTTTAGAACAAAAAATTTTCGAACAAAGAAAAAGACTTTAGAGTACAGAAGAGATAAAAAAAAAAATTTGTAGATATTTACCTTAAAATACCCTTCAATCATATATTGTTATTCTTTTTATATGTATAATTATCATGCATATAATATGTAATTATTATATATATATATATATATATATATATATGGTATAACTATATAATACATAAGGATATTTTAATTATTTCACTCAATAGGTCTGGCATATACTTGAAATTTTTATCCCTTTTACACCTTTTGTTTTATTTATAAGTTTTAAAACCTAGAAACAATTCTCTCTTAAATAAATATTTCAACCCAATAAAGATAAAATAACCACAAAAAGATAGAAATTAAAAAATAAAAAATCAGAAGTCACCACACACTTATATTTCAACAAACAAATAAAATATGAACTTTTTTTTTTATAAAAAAGTTTGTGATATATTTTTAATGTAACAACATTAAATAAATAGTGATATAAAAACATTAATTTTAACAATAGCCAAAAGTAAATATTTTTATATAAACTATTTTGATGCTATTATGTCAAAAAAATACTCACCTCTTAGAATCACCCATAAAATATACTCTAAAATTTCGGGAACCTCACTCAATTTTTTTTTTCTAAAATTACAATAAAATGTTCACAAGACAAAAGAAAAGAAAATATAAAAAAATATTTAAATGATACATTTGTCCAACTCCCTCATGGACAAAACCTCGATTTTTGAAGGGAATAAAAAAGTACCAAACCTTGATTTTTGTGCCAATTATTTTTGTGCACTGCACATAGCCATCAAGCCATTAAAAAAAAAAATCGAGAAGTGTTTATTAAGTTCACACTACTTATCACACATCTCACTCATACCCTCTATTACATGTATTTCTTTAACATTAAAATCACATTTATTTATCTTTTGTTTATGATGAAGGCTATGCTACTATTTCTTAGGTGGTAGCTCAACGTTCTCTCTCAATTATGTAGGATTTATAGTATAATTTTGATATCATTTTAAAGATTTTAAAAAATTGAGTTACTTAGTATGTATTAAAATATATAATTTTTTATAAAATATAATAATAATAATAATAATAATAATATGATATAACAAAATATGTCTAAAAATAAATTTAAAAAAATTATTTTTTGACACACTTTTTTTATATAATGTCATTTTTATATTTTATAAAAAATTATATATTTTGACATATATTAAATGATTTAATTTTTTAAAATTTTTATAATAATACTAAAATTACTAGATAATCTTACCTAAACTCATCTAAATTAAGGTGTAACGCTCACTTTTATTTATATTAAATCAAGTTTAAGATCTAAAAAGGTGTTCATTTCACGAGGTGTGCTATGTGCAGAAAACATTTATAAAAAAACACTCACTACGAAATACAATACAAAACATTACAAAATTATATTGAAAAATATCAAATACGAAAAGCCAAAGGAGATATAATAGAAATTAGCCTTTTACAAATTTTTTTTTAATGAAAGTCAGATTTAGATAGCGTAAGAAAAAGAAGAGAGAGAGTGAGAGACAAGAGAGAGAAAGAGGGGTCGTTGAGGCAGTGAGATTGAGTAGTATAAATGAGCATAGTTTGCCTGCAGTCACTTGCGCCGTTCGCATTCTCTGTTTCAACTATCTCTTTCTCTGCTAACCGTCGCTCATTTCTTGGCTTTACAGTTCGTGCTAGGTATATTCTGCTTCCTCTCTCTTCATTGAATTCATGTGGGTTTTTCTCCTTTTCCTTTTTTCCCCCATTTTTCAGAACTCAGATTAGATCTATTATGGGTAATGGGTTTTTCGTTTTCTGGATATACCCTTTGTGCACTTGATGTTTGGTGGCCGTCAAAGTTTGATTTTTTTTACTTTGTAAAGGCTGGATTAGTGTTTAGAAGTTCAAATCCTTTGCTTCTTATGCATGTGAGAGTCAAAGTGAATATAGCTGATTTGCTTTTGTAAAATATTTCTACTAAGCTTGATACAGTGAAACCAATAGTTTGTAGTGTGTTGGAGTTGGTTTATTATTAATTATGGCTACCCTCTTTGTGTATCTTTATTCTCTACTGAAAAATTTGAGATACAGATCCAAATCTTTGTTTTTTAAGCTGTGTCTCTGTCTTTTAGGTAAAAGATCTCCGGCTACCTCTTTTCAGGGGATTTATTCTGGGGTAGATATAAGTGGAACTCACATCTGGGTAGATAAGGTGTAGACTTTAATTCACTAATCCGCGTGCCTTTGTGGGAGAAAAGAGGAAATTGATCTGGTGCACTGCATTTTAACTTCAAATCCCATTAGTGGAGGGTCATATCACTAATTGTTATCACTTTCTTTCTCTCACATTCAGTAATAGTTCTGCCCCTTCATGTTTAATAAAAGAAAATCATATGGAAAGCAATTTGCAATAGCTCCATTTATGATGGTTCTTAGCCCTTTTGATGTTTTTACTCTATGTGCGATGGTGAAAGTTCAAACCTTTGTAATCCCCTGTATGAGTCCTTAGTTTCTAAAGGGTACAAATTAGAATTAAATAATGATAAGATACTATTCCAATGTCTTGCTATAATGAATTGGATCACATGTTCCTTATTTGTCTGGTCCTGGTTTCTACATGGAAATATTCTGCTTGTATTGCTTTTAAAATGACAGCATAGATCTAAGTTTTGATTTACTGTATTTATGTTGCCAATCTACATGCATTACATATGGTGACATGAAATGCAAATAGACTTTAATTAGAGATATTTTGCTTAGATTACCAACTATATATTTGCCTATTGGGCATTATACTTGAATATAATAAAGCTACATTAAGCATTTATAATATGTTGTTTTGCATTTGCCAAGTTTTGATTGCTAATTTTCCACCTATTTCTAATGATTCTAATATTCAATTTGGCTATGTTGAAATGAACATATTTCTGATTAACTAATAATGTTGTTTCTTTACATGAATTTGTCATTATCTGGACAATTTATTTGATTTTGTAAGAATTATGAATTTGGAACATATATGACTTGGTCAATTGAGGTATTCAAAATGTTAATTTGCAATAACAGAGCGATGGCTTCCCACATTGTTGGTTATCCCCGGATGGGACCCAAGAGAGAGCTCAAGTTTGCCTTGGAATCCTTTTGGGATGGAAAGAGTAGTGCTGAGGACCTGAAGAAGGTAGCTGCAGACCTTAGGTCGTCCATCTGGAAGCAGATGGCCGCTGCTGGAATTAAGTACATTCCAAGCAACACATTCTCATACTATGATCAAGTGCTAGACACCACAGCCATGCTTGGGGCTGTTCCTCCTAGGTATAATTGGAATGGTGGGGAGATTGGTTTTGACGTTTACTTCTCAATGGCAAGGGGGAATGCATCTGTACCTGCTATGGAAATGACCAAGTGGTTTGACACCAACTAGTAAGTAATTTCCCTTTTTTTAAAAAATAATTTTCAATGGTGTTGAGTAATATGTGACATTTAGATGCATGCATTTGGTGAAAGGTTTTGTACTCCAACTTCTATATAATTTGGCTAAATGAAATTTAACCCAGAGACTGTTTGATGTGATATAATAGGAATTTTGAAAATTTGAAATAATTCACAACCATGGGAAAATATTGGAATTACATTCATCAAGTTATTTGATTTATTATGTACTTAATTATCTTTGTTTTGTTATGTCTAGAGCATACAATTTGAATACAACTGTCAAATCCAAATATATCTTCTACTGAAGTGATAATCGAATTGTGACCATAATGAATTTTGGAAATTGGTTTTTTGTTGTTGACGTTGTAACAATGGTATAATCTCTTTTGGTGCAGCCATTTCATTGTCCCTGAATTGGGTCCTGATGTTAAGTTCTCCTATGCATCACACAAGGCAGTGGATGAATACAAAGAGGCCAAAGCTGTAAGTTTACAGGGGTATTTTTTTTCCTTTTGGTGGCACCTGGGGGTGAGGGGATGTGTGGTTGAAAAAACTTAAACTAAGCCGAAGTTGTTGCATTTTATTCAAAAAAAATTCTGAAAGCAGGGGAATTACCAGAATTGATTTAATAAAAACACAATGTTTTTTTTTCTGGGAGATGGCTTGTAGTGTATGAAGGCTATATTTTAATTCTAGTCATGATTGAAAAAAATCAGTTTATTATATTATCAATAAAATGTGATGGTATAAAGATAAAAAGAAACAGAAATACCTGAACAATGATTTTCTACCGAGACTGTGAGCTTTTGAAAAAAAAGACTTTGCAACCTGTTCTTCATGCTTTTATCTGAAAAATAAAGTTGAAAAGGAAACATAACTTTTTGAATGATTTGTCTGGTTCTATGATGTTTTCAAATGCTTCCACTTCCTACCATGCAGCTTGGAATTGATACCGTACCAGTGCTCGTGGGACCTGTATCTTACTTGTTGCTGTCAAAACCTGCAAAGGGTGTTGAGAAATCCTTTTCTCTACTTTCTCTAATTGAGAAGATCCTTCCTGTCTACAAGTATGGCCTTAAATTTTTAATGATATGTGGTTGAATTATATATGACCATTGCCTTAATCATTTTCTGTAATTTATTGAAGGGAGGTTGTGGCTGAATTGAAGGCAGCTGGTGCTACTTGGATCCAGTTTGATGAACCTACCCTCGTGAAAGATCTTGATGCACACCAGTTACAAGCATTTACTCACGCCTATGCAGAGCTAGAATCATCTTTAACTGGTCTCAATGTTTTGATAGAGACATACTTTGCTGATCTTCCTGCTGAAGCATACAAAACACTCACCTCTTTGAAGTCTGTTACTGCATATGGGTTTGACCTTATTCGTGGAGCAAAGACTCTTGCTTTAATCAAGGGAGGATTCCCATCTGGAAAATATCTATTTGCTGGTGTAGTTGATGGTAGAAATATTTGGGCCAACAATCTTGCATCTTCTTTGAGCACCCTGCAGGCTCTTGAGGGCATTGTTGGAAAGGGTACGTCATTCATTGCATTGTTTGATGATTGCTCATCTATGTACATGAGAAGCTAAAAGGTGCATTTATGATTTTCTTCTGCAGACAAGGTAGTGGTCTCCACGTCCTCTTCTCTTCTTCACACAGCAGTTGATCTGGTGAATGAAACTAAGCTGGATCAAGAGATTAAGTCTTGGCTTGCATTTGCAGCCCAAAAGGTAGTTGAAGTAAATGCCTTGGCCAAGGCATTGTCCGGACAAAAGGATGAGGTAAGTGCAGTGATGTTGTTCTGTTTATTGTTCAAGAAACCATTATTTACACTACATTCTTATGGAGTCTAGGTTTACTTGAAACTGCAATTGAATTGTGGCCAAAATGTTGAATTTCATTCAATAAACCCATGATGTTGTAGTTTTTTTTTGTTTTTGGATCAATTTTCTTTCCGGTGATATAATATATTCGTACCATAGCATGAAGACTTTATAAACTTGAAGCCACAAACTGTTCCTAAATTAAAATCTGTATAAGTCATTTTTACCATGCTTTGCTTCCTCTGGTGTCTGTTATGCTGCACCTCTTCTCGGGCTAGGACCTTTTACTAGTTTTCTACTTGTACTGCATCTATACTCAGTTTCATTATTAGGTGGCTGCAGATAGGTGAAACTCTGTCACGTGAAGATGATTAATATGCTAGAATCTCATTCAATATGGTCTTTTCTATTGAAAAAAAATTAATTACTTTTGAGAACCATTTTGCTTGATTTAGCTTTAGTATATCGGGAGTATTTTTCAGCTTCTTACTTATCATCTTTCTGCAGGCTTTCTTCTCTGCTAATACTGCTGCTTTGGCTTCAAGGAAGTCCTCCCCAAGGGTGACAAATGAGGCTGTCCAAAAGGCTGTAAGTGTTCTTCAAGATCATTTTTTTTTTCTTACTATATTTGATGAGCTTTAACTTGGAATGTAGTTCTTCTCTTGAACTGGTATTGTTTTCTTGCTTAGGCTGCTGCTTTGAAGGGCTCTGATCACAGGAGGGCCACAAATGTGAGTGCCAGGTTGGATGCTCAACAGAAGAAACTGAATCTTCCTATTCTTCCTACTACCACCATTGGATCTTTCCCTCAGACAGCAGATCTTAGAAGAGTCCGCCGTGAATTTAAGGCTAACAAGTGAGCATCCTTGTTATTCATCTTCTTTCTCCTTCCAAATCTGATTATTTTCACACTTTATTGTCTAAACTTGGATGTCTACTATGTTATTAGGATCTCCGAGGAAGAATATGTTAAGTTCATTACGCAGGAAATTGACAATGTCGTCAAGCTCCAGGAAGAGCTTGACATTGATGTCTTGGTAC
Source organism: Cercis canadensis (assembly GCA_003255065.1). Classification (NCBI taxonomy): domain Eukaryota; kingdom Viridiplantae; phylum Streptophyta; class Magnoliopsida; order Fabales; family Fabaceae; genus Cercis; species Cercis canadensis. Next base: position 3,727 of record QAOA01003615.1, on the reverse strand, counting down.
ATGGAGAACCATAGGTAAGGAATTGATTTGTCAGTAGTTTTACAGAGACACATCCTTCTTGGGAAAATATGGTTCAAATACTCATTGTTGTTAAAATTTGACTTTTTCAGAGGAATGACATGATTGAGTACTTTGGAGAACAATTATCTGGTTTTGCTTTCACTGCCAATGGGTGGGTGCAATCATATGGATCCCGCTGTGTCAAGCCACCTATCATCTATGGTGATGTGAGCCGTCCCAAGCCCATGACTGTCTTCTGGTCTTCAGTGGCTCAAAGTTTGACTAAACGACCTATGAAGGGAATGCTCACTGGCCCTGTCACGATTCTGAACTGGTCCTTTGTAAGAGATGACCAGCCCAGGTATGAAAGTAAACCCTGTAGATTGAATACATCATTTTGGAGTATATATACATCTGACATTGTGTACCTATTAGATTTGAGACCTGCTACCAGATTGCTTTGGCTATGAAGGATGAGGTTGAGGATCTTGAGAAAGCTGGTATTACTGTTATCCAGATCGATGAGGCTGCTCTAAGAGAAGGTTTACCCCTAAGGAAGTCTGAGGAGGCTTTCTATCTGAACTGGGCAGTTCACTCTTTCAGAATCACCAACGTTGGTGTTCAGGACACTACCCAGGTTCTACTTTACTCTCTAGCTCTTTTCTTTATTGATTTACAATTTTTGACCAGTTAAACTCTAGGGTTCTGTTTAACATGTAACTATTGGCCAAAATGATGCAAATTCCAACCATCTGTTCATTATAATGGTTCAGATGGTAAATAGTTTTAAAAGGTTCGAGATTCATGAGGATTTCCTCCATTTCGTTGATAATGAGAGAAGACTGGGAGTATATATGTTAATATTTTTCTGTTTTTTAACAGATCCACACCCATATGTGCTACTCAAACTTTAATGACATCATTCACTCAATCATTGATATGGATGCTGATGTGATCACCATTGAGAACTCAAGATCAGATGAGAAGTTGCTTTCAGTCTTCCGCGAGGGAGTTAAATATGGTGCTGGCATTGGTCCTGACGTTTACGACATCCACTCTCCAAGAATCCCACCCACTGAAGAAATTGCTGACCGAATCAACAAGATGCTTGCAGTTCTTGAGAGCAACATTCTCTGGGTCAACCCAGATTGTGGCCTCAAGACACGCAAATATGGTGAGGTTAAGCCTGCTCTCACCAATATGGTTGCTGCTGCCAAACTTATCCGCAACCAGCTAGCTAGTGCCAAGTGAGTTGAAAATGAGCCGGCGAAGTCGTTATATATCGTGTTTCAGTTGGGAAACGTAAATGCATATGCACTTTCTAATTTCTAATAATGAGTTCTTATAAGATTTTGCTTTCTTCCTGTCCCTGCCCCTTTTCTGCTCCTGGATATGATTAACTAAGTGTAGTCAGGATATGAATATGCTCTTTGAGCTTTCTGAATCAAAATATGCATAAGCTGTTCTATTGTCTATTCTATGAGTTAGTTGTTGATTCTTTTCTCTTCATCCTTGGAAGGAAATTGTTCAAGACAATTACTATTCAGGAAATAGATGTGCAAAACTATACATATGATTTGCTTCAGCAAGAAAGGTTCTGATCAAAGCGGAACAATAATAATTGCTTATCTCTGAGGTTCAAGCCTCAAACGTTTTTTTTTTTTTTTTGGTAAACATGACGCCTGTACTCTAATGATCAAGTCAGAGGACAGTTTCGAGCTAGATAATGGTAGATGGGAAGGTCTCTAAAGTGTATGCATACATGTAGGAGCTTCTATTTGTAAGATTGCTAACGGTTGTATTGGTAATTTCATTGGGCTATACTAAATAGGCTAGAAAGATGTTGTGCTTCATGAAGTGGTTGGGCCTTGGGCTCGCAATATCTACAAAAAAAGAAGGATATAAACTCTTCTAGGATGCTGGTTCGTTTTTCTGCTCTTTATGATACATGCTTTCCAATGGTTAGGTTATGACTCCACCATCTCTTAAATTGTTGAATGCATCTATTCAAATGAAAAAAAGCATGCCTGTATATCCACACTCTAATGCCACTTTCAGTGAGATTCTTGATTATAGGTAGGATGGTACTTGGGCTATCCGTCCAGTTATAGGTTCTGCAAATTATGCAAATAAAATATGTGCTTTGTTAAAATACAGGCATCAAATAATATTTTTCATTTTCTAAGTTTCTAAGTTATAGTAGATTACCTGCAAGCGCTCCAATTTGTGGGTTTTGCATGGAGAGCTATTTGAACTTCTGGGTTATTTAGATAAGCTTGCACATAGAAATCGGAGCAGGGATTAAAATCATGTACCTGTAATCAAGCGTCAGTGAACTATGAAACTCACATGGAAAGTCTATAGATGTTAGGAAATCCTTAAATCATAATACATTTGTGCTGAAGCAATTCAAAATAAAGGCTTAAATCTCACCTCTCGTGAAACATTTTTGGGCTTAAACCTTAAAGCATGGATAAAGCACAAATTCTTCCTTACCTTGTGATAAAATTTAATTTACTTAGAAGAATGGGGCAGTAGGAACTGAATTCTTGATAGTTGAAGAGCTTCGATACCATATCAAGGAATTTTTTTTTTTTTTATTAATTTCTAAGAACATTTTCCTTCGTATTTGTTTTGAATTGAATCAAGAGAACTACTTTGGTATCGAGACTTTCTTAATTGGTTACTTTTTCTAGGCAATAAAATGCTGAACAGAAAAAATATGAAAGAATGATTCAAATGTATGCTGCCTCAAACTGTAATATGATTTCGAGAAAAGAGTGGAAAACTCTTGATGTTCTGTGCAGTATCTCTCGGAAAGACTTTAAAACTACAATTGTTATCTCATTTACCAGTTCAGTTCATAAAGTAATTGGTTTTGTTAGCATAAAGAAAGAGATAGTAAAAAGAGTCAAAACAAAACGAGGTTCATAATTAGCACACTTACGAATACCAAACTATGCTAATTTTGTTCTAAAGTTTCCATTTAATTGCTAGATATGCTAAGAGTGATGTGTATCACTATAGTCTTGAAGCATTTTGAGTTGTAAAACAAGATACACTGGCAGAATATATAGGAAAACTTACAGAACCAGTTGAGCCATTTTTCAATGAAGGGTCATGACACAGTGGAGCATAGATGTTATAAAAATCAATGTTTCCCTTCTCCAAGAGTGCCTTATCTGTTGAGTTTATACATTCTATTGACACATTCGCAGTGTAAAAGTCACAATACTTATTAATTGCTTCATGGGTTTCATCTGAGTTCAAAGCATGACTCCAGAAGTAATCAAATAGCCCCTTATAATTTGTAGGATCATCAATCCAGGCATTCCCTATCTGAAATTTCCAATGATTAATATCATTAGGTTAGAGAGGTTAGGTGGAAGTGCTATAGATTTCAATAATATCTATAGTCGGAGAGGATTTCTGCCTTTATTAATTGAACTTACAGCAATGCCTTTGAGGTTTATTACAGTTTGGTTTGTGAAATTGTTGTTGAGCAGAATAGTGTATGCAAGCTGAGGCACATAATGACCAGAATAGCTCTCTCCAGTTATGAAAAAATCCTTGGATTTGTATTGTGGAAACCTCTCAAGCCAGTTGATAAGGAAGATATATGCATCATTAGCAGTAGTTCTATCCCCTGAGCGGTAATTTTCAGAAGAAGTATTTGAGTAGGAAAAGCCCACTCCAACAGGAGATTCCAAGAAAAGCACATTTGCCA
>QAOA01003614.1:254093-289027 GCA_003255065.1 Cercis canadensis | reverse complement strand
GTGGACATATGTTTTGTCAATGCTTCTAGCCGAAAGGGTTTTGTTGTTGTTTTCTTTTAAGAGCAGAAAGACAAAAGAAGTGGTTTCGGAGGATAATAATAATACTCATTGCATTGCTCTATAAATAGAGCAAGAGTTCAAATGAATTACAAACGTGACCCTTATTCTTAGGCATAACTAACAACCTTATATTGAGCCATAAACAAAATTGAAAAACAAACTTAAACAGAAACCTACAGACTTGGTCAAACAGTAGCTTTATAGCACTTAGTCAAACAGCAGCTTTATGGGCACGTTTTCAACACTCCTCCTTGCCTTAATAGCTGCTGACACCTAGTTTGCTTCTCAAGGCTTCGAATTTGGCTTTTGGAAGGGCTTTTGTTAAAACATCTGCATTTTGATCTTCAGTCCTGCAATAGAGTAGACTGACTTCACCTTCTCTCTGTACTTCCCTTAAGAAAAACAACTTGATCTTAAAGTGCTTAGTCTTGCCATGAAAGACAGGATTATTTGAGATTGAAATTGCAGCTTGGTTGTCAACAAAAATCTGTGTTGGTTCATTTTGCTCCATATGCAAATCTGCAAGAATATTTCTGATCCATATTGCTTGATTCACAGCAGCAGTGGCTGCCACATATTCAGCCTCAGCAGTGCTTTGTGCCACAACATCTTGCTTCTTTGAACACCACGAAAACACTCCTGATCCAAAGCTAAAACAAAAACCTGTTGTGCTTCTCATGTCATCAACCGAACCTGCCCAATCACTATCAGAATATCCATGAAGCTTAAAATTTTGAGAGTGAGAGTACTTAATGCCATAATCTATAGTGCCCTTAACATATCTCACAATCCGTTTAGCAGCTTGAAAATGCACTTCATTGGCACAATGCATGAATCTTGAAAGTATGCTTACTGCAAACATAATGTCGGGTCTGGTTGCAGTAAGATACATTAAACAACCAATTAAACTTCTATAATTCTGTTCATCAACTTTATTTGCTCCATCATCTTTGCTAAATTTCTCCTTCTGGTTCATTGGAGTAGTAGTGCATTTGCAATCCTCCATACGGAATTTTTTGAGTATTTCCTTTGCATACTTCTTTTGGCATATGAAGACTCCTTTATGATCTTACTTCACCTCCATTCCCAGAAAAAAAGTCATCAATCCAAGGTCTGTCATCTCAAATTCTTGGAGCATTTCAGCTTTAAACTCCTTTATTACCTTCTCATCATTTCCTGTTACAAGCAAATCATCAACATAGACAGAAACTATAATTAAATTAGTATCTGTCTGCTTTACATATAGAGTAGCTTCACTTGGACTTCTGATAAATCCAAGGCTTTGAAGGTGTTCATCAATCCTGCTATACCAGGCCCTAGGGGCCTGTTTAAGGCCATACAAGGCCTTCTTTAACTTGTAGACCTTCTCCTCCTGTCCCTTAACTTGGAACCCTTCAGGCTGCTCTACAAATATCTCCTCCTGCAAATAACCATTTAAGAAGGCAGATTTCACATCTAGATGGTAAACTTTCCATCTTTTATGTGCAATTAAGGCAAGCAACATTCTGATTGTATCAAGGCGTGCAACTGGAGCAAACGTTTCTGAAAAATCTACTCCAAGCACTTGAGCATATCCCTTCACCACCAATCTTGCTTTGTATTTGTTTACAGAACCATCTGCATTAAGTTTGGTTCTATAAACTCATTTGACTCCTATGGGCTGTTTGTGTTGCGGTCTGTCCACCAACTCCCATGTGTCATTTTTTTTTTTTCATTCTGAGCTCTTCTTCCATTGCTTCAATCCACTTCTCATCCTTCTCAACTTGTTTAAATTCTGCAGGTTCTAAGATAGCAACATTGCTTCTTTCATAAATTTCAGATAAGGGCCTTGTTCCTCTGACTGGAACATCATCTATGTCATCATCAAAGTGTTGTGGAATTTTTGGCAACTGCTTCTTTATTGGCTCTTCCCAGCTCCATTGTTTATCCTCTATGAACTTGACATCTCTGCTTACCAGAATTTTGCCATTTTGTGGTTGGAAAATTCTGTAAGCTTTTGAAGTGCTGCTATATCCAATGAAGATTCCTTGTTCTGCCTTTTTATCAAGTTTGTCTCTTTTAACCTGTGGCACATAAGAAAAACAAACACAACCAAAAACTTTTAGATTTTGTAAATCTAGTTTGTAACCAAACCAGGCTTCAAATGGAGTTCTTTGCTGCAGAGCTCTGGTTGGCAGTCTATTTAGCAAGAATACTGTAGTGTTTGCAGCCTCTGCCCACAGCTTCTTTGGCAGCTCCTTTTCATGCAACATACACCTTGTCATTTCCATAACACTTCGATTTTTCCTCTCACTTACGCCATTCTGTTGTGGGGTGTAAGGTGCTGTGAGTTGGTGCTCAATACCAGCTTCTTCACAAAATCTGTCAAAAGTCTCATTTCTATATTCAGTCCCATTATCTGACCTTATTGTACGCAACTTGCAACCACTTTGATTTTCCACCAATGCTTTATATTTCCAAACTATATTAGCAACCTCAGATTTATATTTGAAGAAATAAATCCAGCAAAATCTAGTATAATCATCAATAAATGTAATATAGTATTTATTACCATTTAAAGATGATGTTTTCTGAGGTCCTCCAACATCCGTATGTACCAGCTGCAACTTGTGTGTTGCTCTCCATGCTGTTTGATGAAATGGTCTTCTAACTTGCTTGCCATATTCACAAGCCACACAATCAGCTAGCTTGTCTTCTAGCAATGGCATACCATGCACCAAGTTATGTTTTTGCATGTATAGAAGTCCAACATGATGGAAGTGCCCAAGTCTTTTGTGCCATAAATCAGCATTGCTTACAGTGCTTGAAAAAGCCATTTGCTCCTCCTCCATTAGATTTAGAGCAAAGCTTTTAGCTCTCATCTTCACTTTAAATACATCTCTATCTTTTGCATCTTTGATCAAACACCATCTGTCTTCAAATATGACTTTAAAGCCTTTTTCAACCAGCTGTGCAACACTAAGCAGGTTTTGGTCAATGTCAGGCACATATAAAACATCAGAGATATGTTTCAAACCTGTTAGACTTTCCCTTGACTGGGATGAAATCACCATTTTCAATTTTTACTTTGGAAACGATGGCTTTGTCAAGCTCTTTAAAGAGCTTTTGGTCATTGGTCATGTGGTTTGTGCAGCTGCTGTCTATCAGCCAAGAATCGCTGGAGCTGTTACTTGTTGCAAAGCATGTTGTAACAAAGAGTTGCTCTTCTTGATGTTGCTCAGTAGATACTTTTGCCTCTTCATGTTGTTGAGACTTGCAAACCCGCTCCATGTGTCCAATATTGCCACACTTTCTGCACTTGACATCAGGCCTCCACCAACATCTTCTTTGAGGATGATTTGTTTTTTTTGAAATGTGGACATGGGGAAAAAGTCTCATTTTTGTTAACCTGCTGCTTATTGAAGCTTTCAGGTTTCTTGTTATTCTTCCTCTGGTCATTTTTCTTTTCTTTGCCTCCTCCTGAGTTTTGTGCTTTTATATTAAAAGCCCCTTGTACTGCCTCCTCTTGTCTCATCATTCTTCTCTGCTCCTGTGCCTGCAAGGCATTTACTAATTCTCCCAAAGAGATACTTGACAGGTCTTTTGATTCTTCTAATGATGATATCTTTGATTCATATTTTTCAGGTATAGTGACTAGTATTTTTTACACGATTCTTTCATCAGGGAAATCCTTACCAAGAAGTCGTACCTTATTTACAATGCTTAGCAACCTGTCAGCATAGCCTTTAATGTTTTTTGTCTCCTTCATGCACTGCATCTCAAATTCTCTGATCAAGTTAAGCAAGGTCGATGAACTTGCCTATAAAAAAGTATCCTTGTATGTTAAAATATATGTTAGCATAGGCTAACTAATACCTATAACTAAAGTCATCAGCATGTAAAAAAGAGAAACCAATACATCTTGTACTTCCAACTAATAAACTATTCAAAGTTTTCACTTTTCCCACTTCCCACGTTTATCTCATTCTCATATCTATTCCCTTCACACGTTTGCCTTGTACTTTCTCTTTCAACTTGTCAACTATTAAAGCCTTCTCTTCCACCTCTCTTCACCTAGTTTTTCAGCCATCAATTATTTCCCACACATATAACTATTACCTTCTCCTTATCCTATAAAATCATAAACTAACAGAGAAAAGTTGCAGAAGAGGGGCATTTCTGTGGTTTAATGGACACTCAGAAAAGAAACCTTGTTTTTCTTAGCTTTTCTTATATCTTGTTCTTCACAAACCCTTTTGTGTCAATTGCAGAGTCATTATCACAAGGCCAACAGCTCAAAAACGGACAGCCACTGTTTTCAGATGCCAGAACTTTCGGGCTTGAATTCTTCAGTCCTGAGGATACTAACGGATTGTATTTAGGAATATCATACAGGTTAGACAATACAAACCCAGTTAGGGTTGCTAACAGAGACGACCCAATTTTTGATGATTCTGTATTTCTCACTATTGATGAAAAAGGTAGCTTGGTGATCAAATATGGTGGAAAATCTCTACCACTATATTCAGTTGAAAAAGCTACAAGTACAATTGCCACTCTAGAGAAAAATGGAAACTTGGTGCTACGTGAAAATGCAACTAGAAGGATATTGTGGCAAAGCTTTGATCTTCCCACAGACACTCTTCTACCAGGAATGAAACTAGGTTTCAACAAAAGAACAGGCCAAAACTGGATTTTGACTTCTTGGAGAAACAATAGCTTGCCTGCTTTGGGATCTTTCACCTTTGGTATTGACCCCAAGTATCCCAACGAACTAACAATTTGGTGGCGACGAGAAATCAATTGGAGAAGTGGCGCCTGGCAGTAAGAACATGGCACTTTCAGCAGCTCAAATCTTACGTCCACTTCCTTCAACGATTACCACCACTACGGCGACGGGAGCAGTTTTGACAACTACTCCAATGAGAGGAACCATAGCCGTATTGCCGGTTACAATTTCCATTACAACTCAACTGAAGATGAAGTATATTTCACTTATTCTGTGAACACAAATACATCAGACACAGGATCAACCCTAAAGTTTCCAAGGTTAACTATTAACCCTTATGGTGATGTGTACAAAGGACAACTTCCAGACCAGGTCACGTGCTCTATTTACTATAAAGAGAGTTGGGATTCTGGGTGTGAGAAGCAACCAGAGTGCAGAGGCCACTACGAATATAGTACGGGCTATGTAGGCTTTGGTTTCATGTCCACTAAGGGGTTAAAGTTCAAAGAGAGTGATAATGTGACCTCTTATGATTGTCAATTTATGTGCCGTAAGAATTGTTCCTGTTTAGCCTATTCCGATGGTCCTGGTTGTGAGATATGGAGCAAAGGGACAAAGTTTAAAAGCACAGACACATATGATTCGCGTGCGCAGAGAATCAATTTTGTTGAAAGATTTGAAAGTGCAGGTAAAATGTAGTCAACATTAATTTAATTACTTCATGTACAAACATATTATTGATTTGATTCATCACTATAGAAAATTGATCTAACAAGATTGTTTTGGTGAAATGCAGAAAACAGATGGGGGATATCCCTCATTGCAATAGGAAGTTTTGTTGGTGTACTTTTATTATGCTGCATATGCTATGTAATTCTGAAGAAATGCATAAAAGAAGGTATTTTTATTGTAGATCTTTGATAAATTTATTATCTAAGATTAATTGTATTTATATTTATCTTCCTTTCATGTGACTTGACTAGTCGAGAGGAAAATAAAGAGAGCTATGCTGATAAAAGAAATTGGAGGCCGTACTGTTGATTCCAGTCTAAATCACATGGAAGAGGAACGAAACAAAGTCCGCAAGTCCGATAATGAAATCCAGATATTCAGCTTTAGAAGCATTGCTACTACCACAAAGAACTTCTCAGCTGCAAATAAGCTAGGAGAGGGTGGCTTTGGATCAGTTTATAAGGTAAATTTATTTTTTGGATTTAATTAAAGAATATGCAAGTCATCAAAAATTAATTAGTGCATCATTTTAGGGGAAACTGCCCGATGGACAAGAGATAGCAATAAAGAGGCTTTCTAAAAGATCAGGACAAGGGCTGGTGGAGTTTAAAAATGAAGCTATACTTATAGCTAAACTGCAGCATACAAGTCTAGTAAGGCTTTTAGGATTTTGTGTTGACAAGAAGAAAGGATATTAGTATACGAGTACATGCACAACAAAAGTTTAGACTTTTACATCTTTGGTAGGTTATCTTTACAGTACCAATTGGAAATTGTTCATTTTAATTTGCTTTGTCTATGCTATAGTCTGCCCATTTACGTTTACTTTGATACAGATTCTGAAAAAAAGAAATTGCTAAACTGGAGAAAAAGATTTAGCATTATTGAAGGAATTGCTCAAGGGCTAGTTTATCTACATATGTATTCAAGATTAACAGTGATTCATCGTGACTTAAAAGCTAGCAATATATTATTAGATAATGAGATGAATCCAAAAATTAGTGACTTTGGCTTGGCAAGAATATTCGAGCTGAAAGGAGGTGAAGAAACCACAAAGAGAATTGTTGGAACACAGTGAGTATAATCTTTTTACTATTAAGAATTAGTTATATCTTTTTTTCTTCTTTAACAATATATAATTATTTCATTCAAAATAAACAACTCAGTTCATTGATTCCTTTCTTCAGTGGTTATATGTCTCCGGAGTATGCTATGAACGGCATTGTGTCTGTGAAGACTGATGTGTTCAGCTTTGGAGTCCTAGTGCTTGAGATAGTAAGTGGTAGAAAGAATAATTCTCGCTATCACTCGGATTACCCACTCAATCTTATTGGACTAGTAAGTGAGATGGAATAATTCAGATTTTGTAAACAATAAAACTCTGGTAGTCCTTAAGTTTGCACTAGTTACAACATTGTTAATTAGAATTTACTTGTTTAATGCAGGCATGGCAACTCTTGAATGAAGACAAAGTAATGGAACTAATTGACCAGTCATTGCTTGATTGCTGCCCTATTCATGAAGCACTAAGATGTGTTCAATTGGGTTTGTTATGTGTACAACACCGTGCAGTAGATAGACCAAGCATGTTAGGAGTTGTTTCAATGCTCTCAAATGAAACTGCCTCACTGCCTGCTCCTAAAAAGCCAGCGTTCTGTATTGACTTTGAAGCAGATGAACCACATGGGTCAGAAGAAATGCTAGAAGCTTTTTCCATAAATGGGGTGACCATTTCAGTATTGGATGCCAGATAAATGCACTCTGTATAATATGATCACAAAACAAGGCATTTATATGCTTGATAATTGTTATATTTACTTGGTTCAGCAGATCAAGTTTGTGAAGAATAGGATATAAGAAAAGCTAATAAGCCACTTGCTGAGTCAAACATCCTCACTATTTGATTGCCACAAAATCATATAATTAAAAAAAAACACACACACACACACACACAAAAAAACTTCAGTGTGCACATTCATGTCCACTCATAATTTTCCATATGAATGAAATGTCACCTGCCAATAATTAGTGTGCGTGTGGACCCAAAAAAAATTCATGGGAAACTTAACTGGTTTCTCACTTGTTTCGTGTGTCCCACATTAGATGTCGCAAACAAATTTGACCCGGGTGCAGCTTAAATAAATGGGGACCTTTAACTTACCCCATATAAAAATGGGGTTAAACCACAAAAATAATGAAAAATGTGTTGACACTAGGGCCCACACATTTACTTAATCTACAATAAGCATTAGAATAATTAATATAAATTTTAACAGTAATATTTTTACTTATTAATAATCAGCTGCAATTTTTTTAAAGGTTCTATTTTCCCATAATTCCTCATCCTTCTTTTTCTCCCTTCTATTTCCCCTCCATCTCCCTTCATCTCTATCTCTAAACCCACCAAGATGAAGCTTCATAAGTTTTAAAATATATGTACAAATGAATCTTTCGATTAGTCTTTTCTCTTAGTCTTATATCTCTATGAAAATGCGATGAACTCTAATTCTGAATTTTAAAGTTTTGCAACTTTTTGACAAAATCTTCATGTCAATTTGATAGATCATCTAAAGCTCCATATATTGACAAGTGTAACACTTACTAATTTAATGTCTTAACTAAATCTACATTGGTTATGTTGATTATGAATTATACAATTTGGAACATTTTAAAATTTATCAGCATAACTTTCCAAGCAAACCCTCTAAATTTTGGAAAAAAAATTTGTTTAGAAGAATTCTTCTGAAATTATAAGTATTGTCTAACTAGGGATTTTTATACCTTAGTACCATAAGTTAGTCAACAGGTAACTTAAATACTACAAAATATTGTTATAATTTCTATCTTATGTTTTTTTAAAAAATAACTAATAAAAAGTTTTGGTAATGCCAACTAACCTTTTGGGTGATTTTGACTTCAACATCAATAATAATACATAGAATGTTCGCATACGGTGAAAAAAAGATAAAGCTTAGAATATTCTAACCTAAGATAGGAATTACGAATAATCACCTTGGGATAAAAATATTACAAATAATCAATATAAAATAATTTATTGTGCACTCTTCTCCAAGAAAGATATCAATAAAATTCCAGTTATTGGGTCTAATGGTACTTCTCCGAGTCATATAAATCATAATGTTTGATGTCAAGTATACAATCCCTATAGTATGTACTCATTCTCTTTTTCTCCAATGTAGTGTGCTCTTATATAACAAAAAAGTATTCCAATTGTTGTTTGTACTTATCAAATTGTTGCCAAAATACACTTCATCAGTATAAAAAAGAATTATAGAAAAGGATAATCATAATCATCTCTATTAGCACATTAAATAAAACTTTAATTTTATGATGGAACATAAAATAACATACTAATTATATAACCCAAAGGAAACACGTGGCAAATCAAATGTATTTCCAACTTTTCATGAATTTCTTAACTCGACAAAAGTTGAATATTAGGGTAAACATGGCCCTTGGGTAGTTGCTTTAGGGTTAGATATAATTTAATAGCCCTCGTCAACACGGGATTTCTTTCCCTCTTGATCGGACCTGAAAATTCATCACGTTGTTTGAGGTCAAAATCTGGTGCCTGTGGACTGCACTTTAACTTTAGATAAAGGTATTGCATCGTAGGGATTAAGAAATTGGTTGCCATGTGCCTTTTATGTTTTTATTTTTATGTGAGCCATTTGCTTTTTTAAGGGACTCATGAACAAACAGAGTCCGGCTTACGCAACTGCAAATTTGGTTATTAAGAGAAATTCTTATATACTTTTAAGTCAAGGAAAGGTGATATTGAATAAGTAATATGGGTCCCTTTCCGTGTTGGTCTGTTGTTTTTGCCTTCCCTTCCCTCTTAGTCGAACCCCAACAATACTAAAGCAAATCGTTGTGTTGTAACCAAGTCAAATCTGGTGCCTGGTGGGCTGGAGTTTTACCCTTTCTTTAGAAACAGAAAGCCATCCAAAGATAAAGGGGATTAGTTTAAAAAGAGGTAGTGCATAGGCTTTAAAAAATTGGTTGCCATTTTATAAGATAAATTCTTCCCTCAAATAAACTTTTGTGATTATATTATAAAGGATTTAGTGAGAGCCAGATAGCATGTTGTGGAGGAGATAAGGAATAGAGCCATTTGAGCTATGCAATGATCCATTTAAATGTGTGGTTCGATGGTGCTCCAATATCATATGCAGAATGCAAATTGTGAAGCAGATTAGGTATTATACAATACTCATTAAGAAGCGATCAAATTTCCTGTGTAGTAGTTCTTGTCAATTAGAGAAAGTTATGAAATTAGAATATCAAAGTGTTGTCAAGTTATCTGTAATTACAAACATGCTTAGAATTATCTCCTCTATAAATTAGATAATTACTTTTGCATCTAACCAACAACCCAATTAACTGTCAGAAATTGTGCTTATCGTTAGATTAAAATATTGTGAATACAAAAAATAGTAATTTTGGGCACGTGGCATAACATGCAAGTAGAGAAATGACAGAACACATTGAACAGGAAGGTGAATGAAGAGGTTTTTTCTTTTTTTTTTTTTTAGACAAAAAATTAGGTTGCATCTGGCCTTGGAGTTTAAAGTGAATCTGAGTTTGTCTTCAGAGGTAAACTCATGCTCTTCTTTTGGGATAGTAGCTCCTTCCACTACTTTGGTAGGGTGAGTGATACCATTTCTGACTATCTGCCAAACATCATAGTCAATGGCCTCAAAATACATTTCCATTTGTTACTTCCAATAAGGATAGTTTTTTCCATTAAAGAATGGAGGCTCGTGAGGGGAGTGAGACTCATTTTGGTTGTTCATGGTGCCTGCAACACAAACTTAATAGGATCTTTAACCCACGATTAGTATACTAGAAAATATTGAGCACAAGCTCTGATACTTATTGAGAGTTGCAGAGTCTATTCCTAGAGGGGGTGAATAGGAATTGTTAAAAATTACTTCTTAAAAACAGATTTAAATCATAGATTTGTTTAAGAACTAGTTCTTACAAACTAGTTTTTTTACAAATACCATATTTGAACATTACGAAATAACTTAACAAACCATGAAGAACAGAAACTGAAGTTTAACCAGAGAAACAGAGATGAAGAGATAGAGGATCAGCTAGAGATTTTATAGTGGTTTGGTTTAAAATGCCTACATCCACTTCTTCCATGTCAATGAGGTTTCACTATACTTCAAGTTTATTTTTTCAAGTTTCTTCAAGCTTTACAACAAGTTTATTTTTCCAAGTTTCTTCAAGCTTTACAACAAGTTTATTTTTCCAAGTTTCTCAAAGCTTAACTCCATGGTTTTTGTTTCTCAAGCTCACTATGAACTCTCTCTCTCTCTCTCTCTAACTCTAGAGATCACTCTCATGGATTTCTCCCATAGAAATCTAAGATACAAAACCCAAGTGTTTGGTTTAGCCCCAAGAAGAAACTCTCTTAAAGAGTAAATTTATTACAATGAAGATCTTGATACATGAAAGGATGACTGACAGTTGGAAGTAGAAGATGAAGAACTCAGCTTTCAACAATGGCTTCCTTCTCTCTCTAAAATGTTTTTCTTCTCTCTTCACTTCATGAATCATGCAAAGCCTTGAAGTCTTCTTGCTTTATTGGCTTTCTTGTGCACATGAAAGACCAAACGGTTAGGGAAAAGAGGAGCCACCAACCGGCTGACTCCTTGTCAATCAATCACATAGCTTTTGTCCTTTGGTCCACAAAAGTATCTCTTTGTGTAAAAGGATAGATAACTTTCTTGAAACATGGGCTTTTCCAAAGTGCACTTAAAAGGTAACCTTCCATTCTCTAAGAGTACAACTCTTAGTCAGATGTGAAAAAGGGAAACTTTGGCTTGTAGTCCGTGTAAGACTTTTTCCACATCAGCAATCTCGTAGACTTATCACATAAGCAAGAACTAGTTCTTAAGAACAAGTTTTTCAATACTTCATTTGAAGATTGTTCTAGATAACAGCTTAAAAACTCAACAAAGATTAATAGCAATAAGACAAACAACACATATAAGAAATAACAAGACATTATTGTTATCATCAAAACATGTTCAGAGACTTGTAGGGCTAACAAAGTATCGTCCCATAGAAATTGTGACTAATAAGTACCAAAATTGAGTGTATTCTAATTTTATCTAGACAGTCAATGAGTGAATATAAGTGATCATCTAAAGGCAAAAAATATTAAATTAGTGATGAGTAGAAAAATGGATGAGAAATATATAGGGTTTTTGATTTCACCATAGTTATTTCGATTTGTTATTCCTAATTCATTAACCAAGAATAATTTTTCTAATTGCTTGCCAATAACCTAAATTATTTATTAGCCTTTCCCAAGGTCAAACAAAAATATCTCTAAGTTATGAACCCACTATATTTCTATGTGAATTACAAATAACTTATAAATTCACTTAATTCTATGGTTCTTTTTAAATAGCTACACAGGCTATAGAGGTATATCACTATCCTACATGTAACCTATGTTCTTAATCCCTATGATCTTCAATTACAAATTACCTCTCAATCTCATGGCAATTATCTAATCAACTAATTGGTGATCAAACAATTAAAAGCATGAAGAAGACAATTAATAAAGGAGTTATTGAATTAAAGAAATAGAAAATCATAAATCTTTCTAGCTAGGCTACATTATAGCCCTAGAAAGGAATTTAGTTCATGACAGTAAATAAAAACATGATTACGCATAAATGAAACATAAGAACAAGAGAAAAAGATAAGAAAAACTCTTAGGAGCTTGATCTTCCTTCTCTTCTTGCCTCTTGTGCAAAAATGTGTGGAACCCTAATTTAGTTTTTAAAAGTCCTATTTAAAGGTCCTAAGAAGTCTAAAACAAAAAAGAATTAAAATAAAATATGAATCCTAATGAAATAGGAAGTTTGGAAGTCAAATCCCAAGTTGACCGCCGAGGGAATGTAGCCTTGGGTTTGGGCGCTGTAGCCTCCGATTCTCTACCTGGAGGGTGCTGCAACCTCTTGATAGGTTGCTGCAGCACCTAAGCTGCTGCACCATCCCAAATTTGTCAAAATTTGCTCTTTTTGAAGTTGAAAAATACCAAAGTGACTTCCAAAGACTTCTAAAATGAAAACCTATAAAAGAAACATTAATTCATAAGAATCAAATTTAAAATACCCTAGAACAAACAATTAACAAGGTAGATAAATACAAGATAAGTGGTATAAAATTGACTTATCATGGACAACTGTCAATCTTCTTATACCCACAACCAAGTTTAGAAACCAATGTCTTTGTCTCATACAAATTTGTTAGCATCCTATGACCTAGAGGCAATATCTCTGTCATCAATGTGATAAGTTCATCCATCCATGGAACTTTTAGGGATGTTGTAGTCTGACTTGATGCTTAACAATCTAACAATAGTTGAAGGGACAGAGTGTGACTCACATCCATCCCATAATGGAGACTGAGCGACCCTTAACATATTATCATTTTTTTTTGATTCTAGATTCGGATCCTCCTCCAATATATACTATAGTTCGAAAGAGAGTCCAAGAACATCCATAACCATATGCTCATACCAAGACAAATATTGGTTTCCTACATCCATTAGGACAATGGCTAGACAAACCTCTCCAAGATTATCCCAATAATAGTAATCCTCCATGAAGTCTTTCGTGTATAGGTGTATCCTAACCTCATCCATTGTACGAAACTTATGACATTTATATTTAGTACATGGACATCTAATCTTCCCACTTTCAATGTACACTCGTTGTTGACTGGCAAACCCAATAAAAACCTCAACACTGGCATAAAAATCATCTCTAACAGCCTTACTATTTGGAACAAGTCTATCATATATCCAACGACAATGTTCAGGGATATCCATAATCCTTCAATGTTCAAAACAAAATGAAGTTGTTAATGTTTTCCTACAATTCTTCAAAGGTACTGAGTTCTACTTCGGATATGGCTTCTATTTCATTCTTGAAGTTTGTTCCACCACTAATAGAAGCTTATAGAGAACAAGTAGGTTAACTAAATTTTGGCAACACCTCCACATGGTTCTTCCAGTACACAAATTATACTGTTTAACCAGCATAAATATGTACTCAAAGAAACAAAAGAGAGGTGCTACAAAATTTGGTTCATCTACTTGCTCCCAAAGCTCTATCATCTTATTAGTGGAACAATTACTTCAGGAATAGTCTCAAAATTAAGGACTATTTGAGAGTTTATCTTACGCGATTAACTCTCATACGGGTTTCTAAGTTAACTTGACTAATTTATCATATATAAGTCTAACGTACATTCATTTCACAAATTATACAAATGAGCTACATATAACATATAAAAAGAGCCTCAAATATAATTCTTAAAATCTCAACAATTTCACACAATTTAATTTGATAAATTATTCTCTAAATCTCACAAAATTAAAATTCATCCATACTAATTCAAAAAGTAATAAAAAATCATCCAAACCCTCTACATATATCATATATCAAAAGCCCTTAACCAATTTCAACAAGAAAAATCCATAATTACTCCAATTTTAACATTGAAATTCAGATTCAATATAAAATGCAAACTAATAAACCAAACCATTAATCAAGTTTATAATCCATCAAATACCTATCTACAACTAATCTACACTTAAACTAGTCCAACAATATAGAGAAAAAAAAAAACCCCATTTCGTGCATCATTGAGAAAGAAAATAGAAGAGAAAATAGGAGAAAAATGGCCTACCTTAACTTTAAAGCTTTAAAAATAGGAAGTAGATAGTCCACACACATCGCAAAACGCCCTCTAGTCACCAAAATCCGCTGCACACAAAGCTTCACCGAGAGAAATGGCCAAAATTTCTATTTCTTTCTAACTTTCAAATGAGGAAGATGAGTCTCGGGTGTTGCAGAAATTTTCAGTTTTCTCACTGATTTTCTCATTGATTTTCCCCCCACAAATTTCCCTCCTCCACACTTCTAGTGAAACATGATGTTTTATTTCTCATAGACACAATCCATGAGAAAATCTATGAGAAATCCATTCTAAAAATTGTGCGTTTAGCTTTCTCATGGACACCATTCCATTAGAAACTTACATGTCATATTTTGTTAGGTTTTCTCATGAGCTATGTCACTAAGAACGCTTTCGCGCCACATTCCTGCCATATTCTCTTGGATTGTCTCATAGATTTCTCACGAATTTTTCTCATTGAACATAAGACAGTGAGAAAATCAGTGAGAAAGTTCCTCATTTTCATTGCCCGTGACAAAATCTCATTTTTTCCGTGAGAATTTCGCCTTTTTCTTGTAGTGAGTGTGAGATTTATTCTCTTCAAATTTTTGACTTATTTTTTACATTATTGTTCTTTACTGATCTTAATCTATTTATTAATGTATATTTTTAAATTTTATCATGCTTAAAATTTTATTTTAAATTGTGAATCTTTATGTATAAATTTGAATATAATTATTTCTAAAAAAAAATTCATAAATTTGTTTGTAAAAAATATGTAAATGGATAGGAATATCATATTTTGTGCACTCTCAACTTTAACATAATTTAATTACTAAAAAGAAAGTTTTAACATAAATTATTATTTTAAGTGGGGTGCTAACATAATTTTAGTTAGATTAGTGGGTCACATTAATATTGCCACACAAGTTAAGAAATGACCAACTGAACATGTAACTAAAAATAAATATCAACCACTAAATTTGGCACATAGCACAAGAAATGGTGGGGACTGTGCTTGAAGATTTCTTGCCGTCTTGCTTGATTCATTCCTCTCCGCTTCTCTCATTTGGAAGCCTATTTTGGGCGTGTTTGGTAAGAGTGAAAATGGAATGAATGGAGGAGGGGCAACCAAAAAATGTGAAAATCTATCATATTATTTGTGATATTTTAGGTACATTTTGAATTTCACTCTTCTAGCTCTGTATAATGTTCTGAAATAATTTTGCCATAAATAATCATTTTAGTCTTTGAATATTAATTTTTCTTTCAATTTTGTGAATAAGATTTGAATTTTCTGAATTGATTTCTCAATATTCTTATAGTCATTTCAAGAGATTTCTATTGGATCAATTAGTTCATTGTGATTTTTCATTTTCTTGTTAGCTCTAGTGCTATTATTAGTGGTAAACACTAAGTAAAAGATTTCTCTATAATGAAGGAACCATAGAGTTTCAGTAAGAATGAGTAAATTCATATTCAGTTCTAGAGATTCATCAACGTTTAAATTTGCATTTGTTTTCTTTCATCAAAGAAAAAAAAAGTATACATACCATGTTAAATATTGTATATAAAATTTGAGTAGTAAGAAAAAAATTAAGAGGGTCAAGTTTAGATAAGACTAAAGAAAAATATTGTTATGTCTGTGAAGTGTGAATTAATGAGATACTAACTAGCGTACTTTAGTTTTGGTACACTAACTAGCTAAAATTACATATAAAATTTATCATTCTCATTCTCAGTTAGAAAGACTTGACATGGAAGAGGTTACAATTGGGCGCCGCTCCACTGCTGTGTTAAACCCTCCCATTTTTGCCAAAGACTTATGAGTCTAGCGGCACATTTTTTGGTGATGTCAAGAGTTTTATTCTTGTTATGTACTCCCCTCTCCTTTTTACAAGATGTTGCTCTCCCTTATAACAAAGAAAAGAAAAGCTCCCATTTCTTCCTGTGCATGTCCAGATTTGAGACACATGTATTAGTAAGTATCTAAGAGCTAGGGTATGCTTATGAAGGCAACGAGAAACTAACATATAACTTCTTATCTGTCTCTCGCCTCCTTCCTTTTCCCTTTTTATCTCCCAAGAGCAACACAAAATGAGTTCTATTTTTCCTCTTCCCCAATCACTTATAATCTATCTTACCTTAGATTTCAAAGAGTAAGGTTAATTACACAATTTTTATATCCAAAAGATTTCATGCATAACTACATATGCAAGGCTCCAATTAAGTTTAGGTGCCCCTACCAGAATTTTTTCTTTTTGACTCAAATCAAGCCACCTATACAGTTATCTAAATTTCTAAGTCTAAGAATTGTGTAATTCCTCCACTTCAAATATTAGTCGTTTATAAATTTTCTAATCCCGTTATTAATTAAGGTGCTAACCACTATTTATTGTATCCTTGGTAACTCTATTGTAGGTTGTGTTCCATAATTGGTCACATGAAAAATGTCCAGAATTTTAAGTAATAGTCACAAAGCATTAATTGCCACAAAATGGGAAAGGTGATTGTTGAGGAGTCCATACTTCCAAAAGCACAAGAATCAATTGAGTTATTTTCCCTCATGTAGAATCTCATGTTTATAGGGAAAGAACTTGGAAAGAATTTAGAATTTAAGCAAGAAGTCTGTTCTTTTCCAAATTTCATGATGCCTGCATTCTATGCTTGGGAGTGATGGAGTTTCATAAATAATTAAATTAGTCGTAAGTGATTTATAACACCGATGGAATTGTCTTATAAACAGCCAACTCCTGTTCTTGAAAACTCTACTGCTGTTAAAAATGCTAATGGTAATTCAAGTTCAGCCAACTATTTTCGAGTGTCAGGGATTGTGTTAAAAACAAAGCAATCTGAAGTTATTAGAAGTTATATATTGATTTCTGGTTTTATTTTTCAGTTTTGACTTGTGACAAAATAACTAAACAAATATAGTTTTGTAAAGTATTTATACAAATGGGTAGTTTAGAAACTTTTTACCGATTTGGGACAGTTTTGATTAAATTATTGATAGGCACGCAGAAGAAGAAGTCACGCAACTTACAAAGTAGTGTGAGTCATTTTGTCCGTATCCCTTGAATAAATAATAAAAAATACACCATTTATGTAAAAAAATTTATACAATGCTTCATTTTAGTAAATAGTTTTTCAAATTACATTTTCTTAGTCAAACATGCACATATGAATAAATTATTTTTTGCTCCATTGTAATAAACATAATACGGATTGTATTTAGAAAGTACGGGAAGGGTTACGGACAAAGGAGATGACACAGGGAGAAAAGTCAAAGAGACTTCCCCACCACCTAGTACCTGGATAATTGATCTGGAGTGTTTTCAACTTAATCATTTTTTTTAACTTTAATTTGGGTTACTTTTTAGTTCAGAAAGCTAATTTTATATTTTATTTGTCAAATAACTTCTTTGACTTGGCAAAGGTTTATGGATTTAGTGAATTTATTATCATCTAGTTATTACTGTCTGATTAGATAGAGTCTTTTAAATTATATATGGACCATCTATTCTATACAGATGTGTGTAGACACAAAAAATAGGTCCTACACATGAACCACACCTAGAGTTCACATGATTTATGTGTGATGTGTCTATATACAAATAATGATATACATACGCTGGATCCACCTAACAATAATTTTTTCTCAATTAGGTTTAAGCTTCTTTTTTTTGTTTTTCCTATTAATCATTCTAATCATGAATGGACATTATTTTTTCTTTGTATACCACATTCCCTTCTTAAAATCTACATCGGCAGCTTACTTGTTGGAAGGTGGAGAAACACTTATCATTTTCTTGTTTTTCCAAAATTTGGGGGACTTTGAAAGGAATCCTCTCTTTTTGTCTCTTTATATATATATATATATATATATATATATATAAAGTCTCCTTTTATTTACTAAGAGAAAATTCCTCTTTAATTCTCTTGTCTCTTGTGTTCTTTCCTCTCTTTTTTTTTTATCTAAAATACACCCAGATTAATATTCCAATAGACACGTGTTCAAAAACTTTAAGTTTATTATATTTCTTTCACATCCCTTTGAAATTTTTAAAGGACAAAACTTAGGTAAAGTTTCTTAAGTGTTTGGGGTGTTGTTTTCTTATTAAAACATTACAATGTTTTATTTTTACACTTCAGTAGCCACCTCAATGCCTATTCAATGTTTATCACTGTTATCTCAAATTTTCTCCTTTATAACTTCTTCTGTTCTTCTCAATGAACCCAACCTAGAGCCTCTTCGACTCTATCAATGGCTGCACCAAATTCATCCCAACAAAATCCCACCCATCAATTGCTGCCACTGAATTCGGTTATAAACTAAGAGGAAAGAAGCTATTTTGTGAGAAAAAGACCCAAGCTTTCATGGATTCTTGACCATTTCACTCTCTCTCAGCATTGGAATTTTTTAAATTCTCTCTCTTCCTCCCCTTTCCAGTCAAACACACACATTGAACAAAACTTTCCCCCACTATTTCCTGTCTTCCCTTTCCAATTTCACTTTCAATTTCTTTTTATGCATTTTCCTGCATGCAGTGATGTCATCCAGCAGCCCAGCAACTACTCCACCAGTACCAGCCCGAGGTTCACTGGTGCTACCAACACCACTGAGTTAGAAGACGACACTTTTAACGGTGCTAATCCTAGTGGTGTTTGAGATCTAGGAAGAATATGGGTCACAAGCTTTTGGCGGCGTAAATGTTAATGAGAGGAAGAGGATAGAGATTGAGTTTGTTGAGGAAGAAGTTTAACATAGGAAATTTGAGATATCGGTGAGGAGTGTTGAGAGGGCATTGAGGTGGTGCTAAGGTGTAAAAATAATACATATATAATGTTTTAATAGGAAAACAGCACCACAAGCACCTAAGGAACTTTACCTAAGTTTTGTCCCTCTTTAAATCATGTATGTTGGCAATGATGGAGCTTGAAGTAAAATGTTTAAAGGCTAAAGAGAGATAAAAAATTTAAGGGGCCATTATTTAAGTTTTTAAAAAATTTAAGGGACCATATTAATTTTTTCAAAGTAAATTGTAAAAAAAAATAAAAATTGGAGGACGGTGCTGACCCCTCCTTAATCCTTATCCTAATAAAGCTCCATCACAGCTTGTTGTGTTTTGATGAGGTCGTATATTGCAGTAATGATACGGCAACTTTTTTAAGCCAATCCTTCTGAATTTCAATCGTTAATTTCTAAACATGTATATTATTTTACTGGATTTAAAGATTTTATAAACCTTGTTATGGCTGACAATTCTCGCTGATGTTACCTGGAAAGCCCTTGTTATAATGACTTTAGTAGCCTTTCTTGAATATTTCTTGGCCATCTTTCAACGGTCACTATCTCTTTGAGATCACGGACTCCTTTAGTTTTATTATATTTTTTGATTCTTTAAGACTTTTACTTGTATGCAGAAGATTTATACAGCATCTTATTTGTTAGGGAGTTAACCCATTGGGTCAGCCTAATGATATGATATACCAAGCTTTACCTTCTTCAACCTGCTCGCGTAATTGGAGCTATCATATCTAAAACTCCACGACCAGCCCAGGAAAAATGTTGAGAAATATACATTTTTCGTGAGAAATGATATTTGTAAATTTAGGTGTACAGTTTTGAGTTATATTTAAAAAAAAAAATTCAATTGGTTCAATGCTGGTTTAAGTTAAAATTTAGGCCGACTCAGTTGAATTCGTATGTTTCCAATAAGTGTAGGTGTAAAATAATTTGTATATTTACAAGTGTACAAATAAAAAGTTTTTTTTTTCTTTCTTTCCTTGGCTATGTTAAATGGGATAGTCTTACTTGTTGCTGTTAGAAAGTTACACTCTTCATGAGGTTAGGTTGATTCTCATGTACATGAAAAAGCTTTTTTTTTCTTTCCTTGGCTGTGTTTAATGGGATAGTCTTAGTTGTTGCTCTCAGAAAGTTACACTCTTCATGAGGTTAGGTTGATTCTCTTGTACATGATTACTAGGTTTTGGAAATTTTTTTTGCCAACAGATAAAGCTTTTATCATTGAATTGATAAAATAAGTACAAATGGGTAGGGTGGAATGACATTAGCTTCTCTCTTCTCCAATGCAATAAAATAAAGGTGAGTACTATGCTACACTCCCTGGGTGTAGCACTACACCTCCTCAATTGGGTGGCACCTAATATGTGTTATAACGTAAAGTTTCTTATAAACTATCAGAATGACATAATATAAGAAAACATGCTAAAAAATAAACTTGAAAATGTTGTTTCCTAACACGTTTTTTTATATCGTGTCGTTCTTATATTTTATAAGAAACTGTTTATTCTAGCACATATTAAGTGACAATTTTTTTGAGATTTTTACGATGATACCAAAATCACTGGATGGATCTCACTTTAACCCACCCAACTAAAGAGGGTATAACATAGTGCTCACCAATTTTTCAAGGTATAGTCAAACTTAGTTACTCACGTGCTACTAGACGCGTAGACTTTTTCTTTTGGTGAAAACATTGTTTTTCCTATAAAAGCTGAAGCCTCCAAGAGCAGAAGCATGCACTCAACAAGATAAAAGCAAATTGAAAGAGAGATCACAGAATTGAGCATTTATGGATTCCAAATATACCACAGAGAACAGAGTGGGGAAAACCTGTCCTCAACTTTCAGAGGACGATGCTTGCCTCTCTGCCTTGCTACTTTCTACCACTCAGGTCTATCCTGCAGTGCTTAATGCTGCTATTGAGCTCAACTTGTTTGAAATCATAGCTGAGGCAACCCCACCAGGTGCACACTTGTCTGTCTCTGAAATTGCTTCTCAGCTTCCAAACCAATACCCAGACTTGGCCCCTAGGATCGAACGTATGCTGCGTTTGCTTGCCAGTTACACTCTTCTTACTTGTTCTACACGCACCAATGAAAATGGTAGCACTGAAAGAGTTTACGGACTCTCAGAAACTAGTAAATACTTTGTGTGTGATGATAAGGAAGGCTACTGGGCTTCATTCACAACATTGTTCTCTCAGAGAGCATTCATGGAAGTTTGGTGAGTTGATATACTTCATATTATAATTGAATGCTAATATATGCAAACTTTTTGCTACAGTATTTCTCAAACTATACTGTGTGATAAGGTTGGAATTCGATTGATCATGCTTTAAACTTTCTTTTATGAAGTTTAGATTCTGTCAAATTATAGTTTGTGTATTTATCTTTTTTAGACATTTTATTGATTTTTCGCACTTGAAATGAACGAGGAAGAATAAGTTTTATGTTGCTTCTTAAGAAAAACTAAATTTATTAGCATTATTGGGGTTTGGTGAAGTAGCTTTACTTCATAATAATTTGGTTATTTTGTTATTCCTTATTTTAATGACAAAGAAGGTCTTTATTTTTCTTCACAATATGACCTATCATATTTTATTCTTAAGTATCTTCTACATTTGCAGGCTAAATTTCAAGGAATTAATTGCTGATGCTGGCAATGACCTATTTAAGAAAGTTCATGGAACCACCTGCTACCAATACTATGAGAAAGATCCAACTCTGAATCACATTTTTAACAAAACAATGGCAGATTCCTAAAGAGTAGTGATGAATAGGATGCTTGAAATATATAAAGGATTTGAAGGAGTATCAACATTGGTTGACGTAGGAGGTGGAAATGGGGCTAATCTCAAGATGATTATCTCCAAGTACCCTTCAATAAAGGGAATTAATTTTGATATGCCCCAAGTTATAGAAAATGAAACACCCTATCCAGGTATCTCTCTTCCCCTACCCCTTTTGTCCTCCCCTTTCTGTAGTTACCATATCTTGAATGATATAAGCAGTTCCATTTTTTTCTTCACCACAATTACTAAACCATAAACTATATCAAATTTCATGAAGGGATAGAGCACATTGGAGGAGATATGTTTGCAAGTGTTCCAAAAGGTGATGCCATAATATTAAAGGTTAGTATATATAGTAGACACTTATTTAACTCACCTAGCTTTAAAGGGCAACATTAATTGTCTCAACAAATAAATTAGCAACACTAATTATACAGATAATAATAAATGCACAAAACTACTGAGTACATATTTGTGATTGTATATCTAAGAGTTGTTTGACTCGCTACTCATTATTAAGGTGCTAACCTCAACTTTTTAAATCCTTGGCTATTGTAGTCTGTATGCCATAATTGGGCAGATGAAAACTGTGTTGAAATTTTAAGAAATTGTTACAAAGCTCTGCCACAAAATGGAAATTAAGGTGACTGTTGTAGAGTTCATACTGCCAGAAACTCCAGAATCAACTGATGCATCTAAGTTGGTTTCCATTATTGACAATCTAATGTTTACTACTGTTGGTGGAAAAGAGAGGACTGAGAAAGAATTCGAGAATTTGTGCAAGAGATCTGGATTTTCCAAGTTTCGAGTTGCTTGCTGTGCTTTTTCTGCTTTGGGAGTGATGGAATTTTATAAATAAGTTAGATGTGCAAGGAGTTGGGTTTGATCAAGCTCTTTTTTTGAATAAATCTATGAGATGTGTAGTCTAGTAATAAAGAGTTACAATTACTTTAGCGTGAAGTTTTAAGTTCAAACTTACATGCCTTCATATATCAAAAAAATCTTCTTTTGAATAATTTATTTCGGTTAAAAATGTTATGTTTAATTCAAGCTTAGTCAACTATTTTGAGTTTCAAGGACTGTATGAAGAAAAGTATGAAGTTTTACAATTTATATATTGATTTCTGGTCGGTGCTCTAATCAATAACTTGTGTCCCTTTCATTACTATAACTGGGTTTTGTCTTCAATTCTATCTTAGCCGATTCAACTTTTTGACTCTGATATTTGGAATCATTTGCAGTATTCTACTTTAGTGTAATTTGCATACTGCAATGGAGTATCCTTCTTGCAATTGTACTTATTTTTGTTTTTTTTTTCATATATTAATACCAACTAAATGGTAGCGTTCTGGCTGTATCTCCATAAAGATGCTTTTTATATAGATCATGACTAATTTTAAGCTTCAAGAAAAAGTAAGTACAAGTAAAAGAAGTTATATAGAATGGAGATTTGAATGGGCTGAACACAAAGTAAATTGTCAATGCTGACTTCATTGGTCCATCTCAAGATTTTATTTTCTATTTCTTTGAACAAATTAGTGTTTAAAAAGGTTTTCTTTATTTTTCCCTTTGTGGAAATGGATATATTCATGGAATACATATGGTGTATGTAAAATTTTGAATTCTATAAAGAAAAGGAACCAAATTACTGTCTTTTCTTTTTATTGTCGTTGGTACTTTGTAACTTGAAGGGATGTGCATAGCAGTCTTGGAAAATCTTGAATTCTGCCCTGCACAGAAGTGTGGTATAGCTAAGATGGTGTTGTGTAAAACTCTAACGTAAATGTACGTTATCATTTTCAAGTAATAAAATGAGAGTAGAGTATTATCTCACGAAGACTGTGGCTAATAAGTACCAAAATAGAGTGTATTTTAATTTTATCTCGACAATCAAGAAAATCAAGAATTGATATTGAGCAATAATTAAAATGCAAGAATAGTAAACGAGATTGAAATATGTATGAGAAATATCTAGGGCTTTTGATTTCACCTTAGCTATTCTGATTTGCTATCCCTATATCATTAACCAAGAACAATCTTACTAATTGCTAGCTAAGAACCCTAAATTATTCATTAGTCTTTCCCAAGGTCAAACGAAAGGATTTCTAAGTCATGAACCCACTATATTCCTATGTGAATTACAAGTAATCTAAAAATTCATTTAATTCTTTGATTCTCTTTAATTGACTACATAGGCCATAGAGATATATCTCTATCCCACATGCAACCTATGGTCTTAATCTCTATGATCTTTAATTACAAATTACCTCCCGGTCTCATTACAATTATCTAATCAACTAATTGGTGATCAAGCAATTAGAAGTATGAAAAATTGAGAAGAAGAAGACACTTAATAAAGATGTTCTTGAATTAAAGAAATAGAAAATCACAAATCTTCGTAGCCCTAAAAAGGAATTTAGTTCATGAAAGAAAAATAAAGGATAAAAGAATAAATTCTAGACATGATTGAAGGGGAAAAGAATAAAATTCAATATTCAAGCTAAGAGTTGCTGTCACCAATACTTGCTCCAAATCATTGCCTTGCTCTTGCTTGCCTTAAAAAACGTCTAGAGATTGTTAGCCCCAGTAGTCTCTGAACCTGTTTTGATGATAACAATAATATTTTGCTATTTCTTACATGTGTTGTTTGTCTTGTCACTATTAATCTTTGCTATGTTTTTTAAGATGTTATTCAAATCAATCCTCAAATGGAGTCTTGAAGAACTTGTTCTTCAGAACCAGTTCTTGCATATGTGATGAGTCTTCAAGATTGTTGATGTGGACAAAGTCCTATACGGACTCCGGGCCAAAGATCTCCTTTTCGCAAGTCTGACTAAAAGTGTATCCTTAGAGAATAGAAAGCTTCCTTTCTAAGTACTATTTTGAAAAGTTCATACTTCAAGAAAGCTATCTACTCTCTTACACAAAAGAAAGACTTTTGTGGACAAAAGGACAAATGGTCAAGTGACTGATTGACAAGGAGTCAGCCAGTTGGTGGCTCCTCTTTTCCCTCACCATTTGGTTCTTCACGTGCACAAGAGAAATGATAAAGCAAGAAGACTTCCAAGAGGCTTCGGCAAGGCATGAAGTGAAGAAAGAAGAAAATATTCTAGAGAGAGAAGGAACCCATTGTTAAGAGCTTTGCTCTTCTTCTTCCTCTTGGTCATCTTCTCATGCTTCAAGTTCTTCATTGTAATATATATACTCTATGAGAGAGTTTCTTCTTGGGGCTACAACAAAACACTTTGGTTCTGTAAACTTGGATTTCTATGGAGAAATCCATGTGAGTAATCTCTAGGGTATTAGAGAGAGAGAGTTCATGGTGAACTTGGGAAATAATAACCATGGGAGTTAAGCTTGGAGAAGCTTGGAAAAATAAACTTGGTGTAAAGCTTGGAGAAGCTTGGAAAAATAACCTTGAAGTATAGTGGAACCCCATTAACATGGGAGAAGTAGATGTAGGCATGTTAAGTCAAACCACTATAAAATCTCTGTCTGATTTCTCTTGTCTTCATCTCTGATTCTCTGGTTATTTCTCTATCTGTGTTGTTCATATTTTGCTGAGTGATTTCGATATACTCATGTTCAGTATTTATTGCAGAACTAGTTTGTAAGAACCAGTTCTTCAACAAATATATGACTTAAGTCATATTACAAGAACAATTTTTTAACAATTCCTATTCACCCCCCTCTAGGAATAGAATATGCAACTCTCAATTGGTATCAGAGCCTTGTGCTCAACATTTCCTGGTTTAACTAATCGTGAGTTAAAGATCCTATCTAGTTTGTGTTGCAGGCATTATGAATAATCAAAATGAGTCTCATTCATCTCATAAGCGTCCATTCTTCAATGGAGAAAACTATCCTTACTGGAAGCAAAGGATGGAAATGTATCTCGAAGCTATTGACTATGATGTGTGGCAGATAGTCAGAAATAGTATCACTCATCCTACTAAGGTAGTGGAATGAGCTATTGTCCCAAAAGAAGAGCATGAGTTTACCACTGAAGACAAACTCAGATTCACGTTAAACTCCAAGGCCAGATACAATATTGTATGTGGTGTATCTGCTGCAGAGTATGAGAATATTGCATCTTGTAACACGGCAAAAGAAATGTGAGACAGACTTGCTGCCATTCATGAAGGAACAAGCCATGTCAAAGAAGCAAAGATAGACATATATTCCAATAAGTATGAGATGTTCCACATGACTCCAGATGAATCTCTGGATTCCTTCTCCGCTTGATTCTTGAGTATTATTAACAGTCTAAAAGGACTTGGAATGGTCTATACTCAAAAGGAACAAGTCAAGAAGATTCTGAGGTCTCTCACTAAAAAATAGGATTCCAAAGTAACTGTCCTACTTCAGTTTGCAGATCAAATGATCTTACTACTGATAATCTTAGAGGCACTCTTGAATCACACCAGATGCTGATTATGGAAAAGAAGAACATGGCAAGAGAAAGAAAGAAAAGCTTGGTTCTCTCTTCAGATGTTCAAGAAACTAGTACTCAATGAGAAGTAGCCTCTAGTGAAGAAGATGTAGCTTTGATAACAAGAAGAGTTCTCGATATGATCAGAAAAAGGAAGGAAAAGAAGATATTTCCACCAAAAGTTCACAAGGACTTCAACAAGGGAGATAGCAGTAATGAGCCTATCATCTGCTATGAATGTAGAAAACCAAGTCACATTAAACTTGAATGTCCGAATCTCAACAAGAAGAGGTTCTTTAGAAAGGAGAAAAAGAAAGCTATGATGGCTACTTGGAGTGATGAAGACTTAACATCAGAAAGTGATGAATCAGAAGAGGAAAATGTAGCCAACCTATGTTTGATGGCAATCGGAGAAGGGTCTGGAGAAAAGTATGAGGTAAATGATCTAGACCTTGAACTCTTGCCTACTTATGATGAACTAAGTCTAGCTTTTGATGATCTGTCTTTTGATTATGAGAAAATACGTGCAAAAAGCAGCACCTTAAAGAAAATCATAAAAGATTAAATTAGTGTGATAGAAGAGCTTGAAAAGGATAATGTTGGTTTAATTGATAGACTTAAGACAGACACTTCATCATCAAAATAATCTCCTTGAAAAGGAAAATCACTTCACTTCTTCTCTCAAAAATGAAAATGACAAACTAAAAGGAAAAGTGAATGAGTTGTCTGGAGACTTAGTCAAGTTTGTTAAGGGAAGAAATAATCTGAATTCCATCCTAGGAAAGCAAAGAGTAAGCAATGATAAATCTGGTTTAGGTTATATTCAACCTAGCATTTCGAAAGTTTAGAAAACCTCTTTTGTCAATGCTTCTCTCCCATACTCCTTTTCGAAAGGAACTTGCTTCTATTGTGGTCATGTAGGAAATTTTCCTAATGCATGCTCTTATAAGAAACTTTATGTTGCAAGAAAGATGGTATGGGTGCCTAAAGGCACATTTGTCTCTAATATGAAAGGACCTAAAGAACTTTGGGTACCTAAGTCTCTGTGATTCTATTTCAGGTTTGCTATCAAGCCAAAAGTGAATGCTAGTATCTAGACAGTGGCTGTTCAAGACACATGACTGGGGATCCTTCAAAATTTGTCTCCATTAACCAAATGGATTTGGGAGATGTCTCTTTTGGTGACAATAGCAAAGGTAGAATTGTCGGATTAGGTAAAATCAAAATCTCTCCTAATCTACTCATTGACAATGTCTACTTAGTTAAAGGCTTGATGTACAATTTGCTGAGCATAAGTCAACTTTGTGATAAGGGTCATAAAATCACTTTTGAAACTCCTCATTGCATTATTCACAAGAAAATTTCTGATGATGTTTTGTTTGTTGGTCAAAGATGTTCCAATGTATATATTGTTTCTGGAGAATCTTTAAAATCAAAAGAGGAAATATGTTTCTCTTCTCAAAACAATATCTCTTGGTTTTGGCATAGAAGACTTGGACATGTAAATTTTAAACTTATTTCAAAGCTTTCTAAAAGGGAGCTGGTTTCTGGTTTGCCCAAACTAGCTTTCGAAAAGAGCAAAGTTTGTGTTGCTTGTCAGCAAGACAAACAAATCAAATCCTCTTTTAAGTCTAAGAAAGAATTGTCATCCTCTAGGCCACTTCAACTTCTCCATATGGATCTCTTTGGACCAACATCTACATCTAGTCTAAATAGAAAGAAATATTACTTTATCATTGTGGATGATTTTTCTAGATTTGCTTGGGTTTTCTTTCTTGCTCATAAGGATGATACTTTTGAGATTTTTAAAAGTTTTAGCAAAAAGGTTCAAAATGAAAAGAGTTTTGCTATCACCTCAATTAGAAGTGATCATGGTAGAGAATTTGAAAACAAGTTATTTTAAAGCTTTTGTGAAAAACAAGGAATCTACCATAATTTTTCTTGCCTTAGAACCCCCCAACAAAATGGTGTGGTTGAAAGGAAAAATAGAACTCTAATTAAGATGGGAAGAACCATGCTTTGTGAAAATAATTTGCCAAAATACTTTTAGGCTGAAGCTGTCAACATAATATGTTGTATTTTGAATAGATGTTTAATTCAGCCTATTTTAAAGAAAACTCCATATGAGCTTTGGAAAGAAAGAAAACCTAATATGAGCTATTTTCATGCTTTTGGCTGTAAATGCTTTATGCTGAATAATGGAAAAGATCACTTAGGTAAATTTGATTCAAAATCTGATGAAACTATATTTCTTGGCTACTCCTTATCAAACAAAGCTTATAGAGTTTATAACAAAAGAACCCTTGTTGTAGAAGAATTAATGCATGTAGTCTTTGATGAATCTAACTATCCCTTGGTTTCAAAAGCCCTTGAGGAAAATGAAGTAGTGCAAGAAAACCTCAAAGGATCCTCCAAAGAAGAGAAAGTTCAAGAAAAGGGAACAACACAAATTCCTTGAGATTCAATTCACATTGAACTGGACTTTTCAGAACCAATTTAGGAAGAAGTTGCTTAAAAGAATGTAAGAGACTCAATGCCAAAAGAAACCAGAATTCCAAAAAATCATCCAATTGAAAAAGTGATTGGTGACTTGGAAAGAGGAATCAGTACAAGAGTATCTCTTCAGGATAAATATGTTAACTTGGCTCTTTTATCTCTGTCCGAGCCTACCAAAATTAGTGAAGCATTACAAGATGAAGCGTGGATCATGGCAATGCAAGAAGAGCTGAATCAGTTCTCAAGAAATCAAGTGTGGACTCTTGTACCTGAACCAAAAGATCACTCAATCATTGGTACAAGATGGGTCTTCAAAAACAAGCTTGATGAGGAAGGGAAGATTGTGAGAAATAAAGAAAGACTGGTAGCTTAAGGCTTTAATCAACAGGAAGGTATAGATTTTGAAGAAACTTTTGCTTCAGTAGCTAGATTAGAAGCTATTAGAATGTTTCTTGCATTTGCATCTTTCAAAGGTTTTAAGGTTTTTCAAATGGATGTGAAAAGTGCATTTTTAAATGGCTATATCAATGAGGAAGTGTTTGTTAAATAGCCTCCTGGTTTTGAAAATCTGGATTTTCCTAATTATGTTTATAAACTTTCAAAAGCTCTCTATGGTCTTAAGCAAGCTCCTAGAGCTTGGTATGATAAACTTAGTGAATTTCTCATGAGAAATAATTTTGTAAGAGGAAAAGTTGATACCATTTTTTTTTCGCTAAGAGATTATCTCAAAATATTCTTATAGTTCAGATTTATGTTGATGACATTATCTTTGGATCAACTAACAATGAGTTGTACAAGGATTTTGAGATACTAATGAAAAGTGAGTTTGAAATGAGTATGATGGGAGAACTTAACTTTTTCCTTGAACTTTAAGTTAAGCAACTCAAAGATGGGATTTTCATCAATCATTCCAAGTACACAAGAGAGTTACTCAAGTGTTTCGGCATGGACAATGCAAAAAGGATTTCAACTCCTATGAGTCCTGCTACAAAACTGGTTTTGGATGAAAAGAATAAATTTGTTTGAGAAAAGGTTTAGAGGAATGATTGGATCTTTACTGTATTTAATTGCCAGTAGACCAGATATCATCTTTTCAGTTTGTGCATGTGCTAGGTTTCAGGTCAATCCAAAGGAATCTCATTTAATTATTGTTAAAAGAATCTTTCGATATCTAATTAATTTTGTAAATGTTGGCTTGTGGTCTAATAGAATCGATTCTTTCTAACTAGTTTCATACACAGATTTTGATTATGCTGGCTGTTCTATTGATCGAAAAAGCACAAGTGGAGGTTGTCAATTTCTTAGAGGAGCTTTAGTGTCTTGGCAATTAAAGAAGTAAAATTCAGTTGCTCAATCAACAGCTGAAGCTGAATACATGGCCGCTGGATTGTGTTACTCACAAGTACTATGGATGAAACAGCAACTTGTTGATTATGGTATAATTTTGAACAAAATCTCATTGCTTTGTGACAATACAAGTGCCATAAACATTGCAAGAAATCCAGTGCAGCATTCTAGAACAAAGCATATAGACATAAAGCATCACTTTCTTAGAGATCATGTTCTTAAGGGTGATATTGAACTTTCCTTAACACTGAGGATCAACTTGCTGATATTTTTACAAAACCTTTAGCTGAAGAAAGGTTTTGTCTCTTAAAGCATGAATTAGGCATGATCAATATGCATTGATGAAGTGTTTTGTATGTATATACTTGTTGTTTGTTTATATACATTTCATTCTTTTTGAATTCTAATTGGCTAATGAATATTTTCAGTTTTTGTTAATCTCTTTTGAAATTGTTGAAAAAAAAAATTCTGATTTTTTGGACAATCTTCCTTTTTGTGCTCAAAATTTATCCTTGATCATTTTTGTGTTTTTTGACCTATCAATTTTTTGAATAAACTTGATAATGTCTGGATTATTATTTGAAGAGATATCAGTATTTTCTTTGGGAATATTGCTTCATGAATTTATCTCTAAAAAATTCCTCTTTGTGTGTTTATTGGACTAAAATTTTATTTTGGGCCAAAATTATTTCTGACCCGCTTTGCACTTCGGCCCGCGTTCTCTAGCCTTTGGCCAAAACACACACTTCATCTTAGCTCAATGTCTGGTTTTATTGTCTTTGGCAAAAACACACCATTTTATCTCAATGCATTCCCGGGCTAAATTTCCTCTCTTCTTCCTTTGAAAGTGAACCTAACTATTCACCTTCTTCTGCATTCACTCCTCTGTTCTTCCCTATTTTCCGCATTCATTTTGCACGTTCTCCCTTCTCCTCAGTAAGTGCTTGATCGTGCTCCATTGGCTGCCATTATATTAATCAAAGTTGGAAACTTCCAGAGTAATGGATTGAAGAAGAGTAAGCCAGTGTTTGAGAGCTCAGTTCAAAGGAAAGACAAAAGTAGAATCCTCTAGTGAGAAGCCAATTCAAGTGGAAGACTCATCTTCTTCAGAGGAACCTGAAGACATTGAACCAATCCTTCATAGAGCAAGCAGGTTTGCCTCCAGTTCTGTCAAAGGGAAAGCTAAAATGGCTTCTCCTCTTTCTTCCCTATTCTAGAACCTGTCTCAGAACCCCTATTTCCATGGCTTCCTCTCGAAGCTCCACCCTCTGAGTCTCTCACAGCTTCTCATCCTCCATCACCAATTCTATCTCCTTCACATACTCTTTCACCCTCTCAATCATCATCACCTTCTGTAAACCCTAAACCATCCAAGACTTCATCCATTCTTAACCCTCCAAAGCATTCCTCTCCAATTCCATCTGCTTCAAATGTTCCTGAGTCCTCTCTTGCAACAAAGCCTTCAAAGCCCTCTCTTCGTCCTAGAAGAAAGAAAATGTTGGCAAGAAAAACAACATTTATGCCAAGACGGGATCCAAAAGTCTCTACTCCTCAAGCCAAAGTCTCAACTTTAATGGCTTCACCATCATCTTTTAAGGCTAAGGTCCTTGCTTCTCAGAGCAAAGCATCAATCTCTCGAGACAAAGGGTCTAAGACCAAAACTTCTGCTTCGAAATCTACCAAAAGCCCTTCTGCAAAAAGGACTGATAAAGGAGCATCTGAGAATACTCCTGATCAACCTGTTCCTGACTCAAATCCAGATGCTAAAAGAAGTTCCACTGAATTTGAAAGTGTTGCAGCACAGGAGAATTTTCACAAATTCTATGCCAAAAGGACCATTGCACGAGGTTGAATCATTGAGTGGGACTCACCCTCCTTAGTCACTCAATCAGTTGAAGAAATCTTTGCTAACATGGGATGGTCAGACATGCTGAAAATCAATGAGCCAGTTATGCCAAAGGTAATCTTCCTATTTTATGCTCATCTTCAGCCTTTACAAGGATCTGAGTCTGGAACAGTTTATTTAAAATCTTTTATTGCTAGTGAGGAAGTAGTTATCTCTGAAAGACTTTTGGCTAGTATTCTGAAATTACCTCTAAAAGGAGATTCTAGGTTTGTTCAGAAAGTTTGGCCTGCTGATTTGATATCCTTTAATGTTGCCATGGCTTCTGTGTGTGATTTTCCTGATTAAAGGGGGAAGGGAAAACCTCCCTCGATTCATTGCTTTAATTCCACATCCAGGACCCTTGCCAAAATCATCACCTTACACCTTTTACCTCGAATTGGCAGCCATAGTGAGTTCACCACTCCTAACCTATATCTATTGTATCACCTAAAAAATCACCTTCCTCTAATCTTAAGTACAATGGCTGCCTCTGTTAAAGGGTCAAGAACTAAAACTAGTTTTCCCTATGGCATGCTAATTGTAAAATTATGCAAGTACTTTAAGGTTGATCTCACCTCATTTAAGTTAGAATCTCTTCCTACCAAGTTCATTCTAAAAAGACCCTTGCCTGCTACTTTCTCCTCTCCTAATCCTTCTTTTAGTCAAACCTCTGTAAAGGGAAAGAAACAAGCAGCATCCACTAGTACTCCCCATGTCAAGACCAAGAGGCAGGCTGCTGAACCCTCAACCAGTTCTAAACCCTCAAAGAAGGCAAGGAAACAAACTCCATCAGCTCAACCATTTGAAGAAGTGCATCATGTAGAATAGGTGGCTTCAGTCAATCCAGAGGAACTAGCAAACCAAATTAGCAGGCGACTCAATTTCTTTCAAACTCTGGTTTATAATAACAATGCTTGGATGACAGCAATGGAAATGGATCTATTAGATGCCAAAACTCAATTAGCTCATGTCATTACCTCTCAGTCATCTTTCTCATCTGACTAGATTGTTTGATTTCATTTCAATGTGTCTACTTTTGCTACCATTTCAGTTGTATTTGTAGCATAGAAAAACATTTTTCAGCCTATGCTTTTACTAATTCTCATGCATCATCTATCTATGACATTTTATTTTATGATCTGTTTCTATCCCTGTCTTTTTGATAATGCCAAAGGAGGAGAAATTATGTGGAATAACCTGTTAAAATAGTATGTTTGAACTGCTATCTCTATTGGAATTGTTATTGAAACAGGTTAATGGTATAATTTCTTACTACTGGACAGGTCAAGTGTGAAAACTCCCATCTGTCTTCTAGTTCTAGAGAACTAATTCTCAGTTCTAGTGGGCATGAATTAAGTGGGAGCTTTTTCACAAACTCGTTATTGTCATCATCAAAAAAGGGGAGATTGTTAGCCCCACAAGTCTCTAAACCTGTTTTGAT
This sequence comes from Cercis canadensis, assembly GCA_003255065.1. Classification (NCBI taxonomy): domain Eukaryota; kingdom Viridiplantae; phylum Streptophyta; class Magnoliopsida; order Fabales; family Fabaceae; genus Cercis; species Cercis canadensis. Next base: position 255,598 of record QAOA01003614.1, on the reverse strand, counting down.
GATAATAATAATATCTTGCTATCTCTTACATGTGTTGTTTGTCTTGTCACTATTAATCTTTGCTATGTTTTTTAAGATGTTATTCAGATTAATCCTTAAATGGATTCTTGAAGAACTTGTTCTTCAGAACCAGTTCTTGCATATGTGATGAGTCTTCAAGATTGTTGATGTGGACAAAGTCCTACACGGACTTGAGGCCAAAGATCTCCTTTTCGTAAGTCTGACTAAGAGTGTATCCTTAGAGAATAGAAAGCTTCCTTTCTAAGTACTATTTTGAAAATCTCATATTTCAAGAAAGCTATCTACTCTCTTACACAAAAGAAAGACTTTTGTGGACAAAAGGACAAATGGTCAAGTGACTGATTGACAAGGAGTCAGCAGGTTTGTGGCTCCTCTTTTCCCTCACCATTCGATTCTTCACGAGCACAAGAGAAATGATAAAGCAAGAAGACTTCCAGGCTTCGGCAAGGCATGAAGTGAAGAAAGAAGAAAATATTCTAAAGAGAGAAGGAACTCATTGTTGAGAGCTTTGCTCTTCTTCTTCCTTTCGGTCATCTTCTCATGCTTCAAGTTCTTAATTGTAATATATATACTCTGTGAGAGAGTTTCTTCTTGGGGCTACAACAAAACACTTTGGTTCTGTAAACTTGGATTTCTATGGACAAATCCATGTGATTAATCTCTAGGGTATTAGAGAGAGAGAGTGTTCATGGTTAGCTTGGGAAACAAAAATCATGGGAGTTAAGCTTGGAGAAACTTGGAAAAATGAACTTGGTGTAAAGCTTGGAGAAGCTTGGAAAAATAACCTTGAAGTATAGTGGAACCCCATTAACATGGGAGAAGTGGATGTAGGCATGCTAAGCTGAACCACTATAAAATCTCTGTCTGATTTCTCTTGTCTTCATCTCTGATTCTCTGGTTATTTCTCTGTCTGTGTTGTTCATGTTTTGCTGAGTGATTTCGATATACTCATGTTCAGTATTTGTTGTAGAACTAGTTTGTAAGAACCAGTTCTTCAACAAATATATGACGTAAGTCAAATTTCAAGAACAATTTTTTAACAATTCCTATTCAACCCTCTCTAGGAATAGAATCTGCAACTTTAAGAGATCCTTCCAAAACCTAAGAGTATTTATTTATACTCCTTACAAAGACTCATAGTCTAATTAGGAAACAAAGACTACGTTGACAAAAATTAAATCTAGGCACTGTGGCTCTTGGGATGTAGCTCTGAGGTGCCTTGCCTCTGGACAATTCGGTGCTTGTGGGCGCTAGGGCGCTAATGGGGAGAATTGCAGCTCTTGTACTAAGAGAGGACTTGTGCGCGTGAGAGAAGGGCTGGGGCGCTTCATGTTAGGTGCATGGGTGCCTACCTTCTGGAGCAATGGTCACTGATGCGCTTGCTAGAGAGCGTTCAGGTTCTTAGTTTCAAGAGCTGAGACTCTAGTTCTTTGTCTCAATCTCCCAAACTTCATCTCTTTTCACTACAAGAAAAAAAAAAAAAA
>QAOA01003614.1:224775-252748 GCA_003255065.1 Cercis canadensis | reverse complement strand
GAAAAAAAAAATTCTGATTTTTTGGACAATCTTCCTTTTTGTGCTCAAAATTTATCCTTGATCATTTTTGTGTTTTTTGACCTATCAATTTTTTGAATAAACATGATAATGTCTGGATTATTATTTGAAGAGATATCAGTCTTTTCTTTGGGAATACTGCTTCATGAATTTATCTCTAAAAAATTCCTCTTTGTGTGTTTGTTGGACTAAAATTTTATTTTGGGCCAAAATTATTTCTGACCCGCTTTGCACTTCGGCCCTCGTTCTCTAGCCTTTGGCCAAAACGCACACTTCATCTTAGCTCAATGTCCGGTTTTCTTGTCTTTGGCAAAAACACACCGTTTTATCTCAATGCATTCCCGGGCTAAATTTCCTTTCTTCTTCCTTTGAAAGTGAACCTAACTATTCACCTTCTTCTGCATTCACTCCTCTATTCTTCCTTATTTTCCGCATTCATTTTGCACGTTCTCCCTTCTCCTCAGTAAGTGCTTGATCGTGCTCCATTGGCTGCCATTATATTAATCAAAGTTGGAAACTTCCAGAGTAATGGATTGAAGAAGAGTAAGCCAGTGTTTGAGAGCTCAGTTCAAAGGAAAGAAAAAAGTAGAATCCTCTCGTGAGAAGCCAATTCAAGTGGAAGACTCATCTTCTTCAGAGGAACCTGAAGACATTGAACCAATCCTTCATAGAGCAAGCAAGTTTGCCTCCAGTTCTGTCAAAGGGAAAGCTAAAATGGCTTCTCCTCTTTCTTCCCTATTCTAGAACCTGTCTCAGAACCCCTATTTCCATGGCTTCCTCTCGAAGCCCCACCCTCTGAGTCTCTCACAGCTTCTCATCCTCCATCACCAATTCTATCTCCTTCACATACTCCTTCACCCTCTCAATCATCATCACCTTCTGTAAACCCCAAACCATCCAAGACTTCATCCATTCTTAACCCTCCAAAGGATTCCTCTCCAATTCCATCTGCTTCAAATGTTCCTGAGTCCTCTCTTGCAACAAAGCCTTCAGAGCCCTCTCTTCGTCCTAGAAGAAAGAAAATGTTGGCAAGAAAAACAACATTTATGCCAAGACAGGATCCAAAAGTCTCTACTCCTCAAGCCAAAGTCTCAACTTTAATGGCTTCACCATTATCTTCTAAGGCTAAGGTCCCTGCTTCTCAGAGCAAAGCATCAATCTCTCGAGACAAAGGGTCTAAGACCAAAACTTCTGCTTCGAAACCCACCAAAAGCCCTTCTGCAAAAAGGACTGATAAAGGAGCATATGAGAATACTCCTGATCAACCTGTTCCTGACTCAAATCCAGATGCTAAAAGAAGTTCCACTGAATTTGAAAGTGTTGCAGCACAGGAGAATTTTCACAAATTCTATGCCAAAAGGACCATTGCATGAGGTTGAATCATTGAGTGGGACTCACCCTCCTTAGTCACTCAATCAGTTGAAGAAATCTTTGCTAACATGGGATGGTCAGACATGCTGAAAATCAATGAGCCAGTTATGCCAAAGGTAATCTGCCTATTTTATGCTCATTTTCAGCCTTTAAAAGGATCTAAGTCTGGAACAGTTTATTTAAAATCTTTTATTACTGGTGAGGAAGTAGTTATCTCTGAAAGACTTTTGGCTAGTATTCTAAAATTACCTCTAAAAGGAGATTCTAGGTTTGTTCAGAAAGTTTGGCCTGCTGATTTGATATCCTTTAATGTTGCCATGGCTTCTGTGTGTGATTTTCCTGATTAAAGGGGGAAGGGAAAACCTCCCTCGATTCACTGCTTTAATTCCACATCCAGGACCCTTACCAAAATCATCACCTCACACCTTTTACCTCGAATTGGCAGCCATAGTGAGTTCACCACTCCTAACCTATATTTATTGTATTACCTAAAAAATCACCTTCCTCTAATCTTAAGTACAATGGCTGCCTCTATTAAAATCGATAAGGAGATATTTCAATGAAACAACTAAAAATAGAATGAAAACAATGTAAACTAGAAAAATAGCAAATTAAACCAGAAAAATGATAGATTCCGCAAGAGAGAAACACCTAGGGTTCCGACTTCACCATAATTACTCCCAACTTTCATTCCATATTCCATTAACTCCAATTTACGTTCCTATTTGCTAATCAAGATTCCCTAATTTATTCACTAGCCTCTCCCAAGGTCTAGTGTAAGTATTCCTTAATTACTAACCCTGTATATCCCTATACGAGTTACAATAATTACGAATTCATTTAGTTTTGTGGATCTTTTTGACTGATTACATAAGCCATGGAGGTATATTCCTATCCTCCATGTAACTCATGGCATTTACCCCAAGGAACTTGACACACAACTCTCCTTCCGGTCTCATTGTGATTAACAATTCATCTAATTATTGGCCAGACAATCAGAAGCATTAAGAGAAGAGATAAACGCTCAAATTTAAGAGATAAATAATGGAATTAACTTCATAAGAAACTACAGCTGGTCCTAATTAGGCTACATCGTACCCTAGATAAGAGAATTAGTTCATACTAGATGAAGAGAACAAGAAAGAATAAAATTGAGACATGATTCAAAGGTAAAAGAGGAAAAACTCTGGTTTGAAGGTCAAATCAGCCTTGCATCTCCTCCCTTCAATCCTTCCTTTGCCTCTTTTGTGCCTCCAAGAGTGTCTAAGGACCACCCCTTTCTAATTCCCTAGCTTTCCTATTTATACCCCTCACTCTAAAGCCCTAAAACCCATGAGAAAATAAGCCACGTCTGCAGAATTAACTTCGGGCGCCGCACCTCTGAAGTTTGGGCGCCGCACCTCTGAGTTGCTGGAAGAAATCTGGTTCTTTTCATTTTTCGGGCGCCGCACCTCTGTATTTTGAGGGGTGCGGCGCTACTGTTCAAGGGGTGCGGCTCTACTGTTCAAGGGGTGCGGCTCTGAGCTGCTGTCCCAACATGTGTATTTTTTCGCATACGGGGGGTGCGGCGCTACTGTTCAAGGGGTGCGGCGCTACTGTTCAAGGGGTGCACCCCTGAGCTGCTGTCCTGGTTTTAAGTTTCATGCTCCAGGGGCCGCGACTCTAGGTTTTGAGCGCCGCAACTCTTGAATTCTGTCCCAAAAACTTCTCAATTCTTCAATTCTTCATTCTAACCTATGAAACCTACAATTTAACATAAAAGATCACATTATATGATGATTAATCTCAATAAACAATCAAATACTTAAGTAAAGGATATCTAAAAAGTGGATATAAAAGCCACTCAACAAAGGGTCAAGAACTAAAACTAGTTTTCCCTATGGCATGCTAATTGTAAAATTATGCAAGTACTTTAAGGTTGATCTCACCTCATTTAAGTCAGAATCCCTTCCTACCAAGTTCATTCTAAAAAGACCATTTCCTGCTACTTTCTCCTCTCCTGATCCTTCTCTTAGTCAAACCTTTGTAAAGGGAAAGAAACAAGCAGCATCCACTAGCACTCCCCATGTCAAGACCAAGAGGCAAGCTGCTGAACCCTCAACCAGTTCTAAACCCTCAAAGAAGGCAAGGAAACAAACTCCATCAGCTCAGCCATTTGAAGAAGTGGATCATGTAGAATAGGTGGCTTCAGTCAATCCAGAGGAACTAGCAAACCAAATTGGCAGGCGACTCAATTTCTTTCAAACTCTGGTTTATAATAACAATGCGTGGATGACAGCAATGGAAAAGGATCTATTAGATGTCAAAACTCAATTAGCTCATGTCATTACCTCTCAGTCATCTTTCTCATCTGACTAGATTGTTTGATTTCATTTCAATGTGTCTACTTTTGCTACCATTTCAGTTGTATTTGAAGCATAGAAAAACATTTTTCAGCCTATGCTTTTACTAATTCTCATGCATCATCTATCTATGACATTTTATTTTATGATCTGTTTCTACCCCTGTCTTTTTGATAATGCCAAAGGAGGAGAAATTATGTGGAATAACCTGTTAGAATAGTATGTTTGAACTGCTATCTCTATTGGAATTGTTATTGAAACAGGTTAATGGTATAATTTCTTACTACTGGATAGGTCAAGTGTGAAAACTCCCATCTGTCTTCTAGTTATGGAGAACTAATTCTCAATTCTAGTGGGCATGAATTAAGTGGGAGCTTTTTCACAAACTCGTTATTGTCATCATCAAAAAGGGGGAGATTGTTAGCCCCAAAGTCTCTAAACCTGTTTTGATGATAATAATAATATCTTGCTATCTCTTACATGTGTTGTTTGTCTTGTCACTATTAATCTTTGCTATGTTTTTTAAGATGTTATTCAGATCAATCCTCAAATGGATTCTTGAAGAACTTGTTCTTCAGAACTAGTTCTTGCATATGTGATGAGTCTTCAAGATTGTTGATGTTGACAAAGTCCTACACGGACTCAAGGCCAAAGATCTCCTTTTCGTAAGTCTGACTAAGAGTGTATCCTAAGAGAATAGAAAGCTTGCTTTCTAAGTACTATTTTGAAAATCTCATACTTCAAGAAAGCTATCTACTCTCTTACACAAAAGAAAGACTTTTGTGGACAAAAGGACAAATGGTCAAGTGACTGATTGACAAGGAGTCAGCAGGTTTATGGCTCCTCTTTTCCCTCACCATTCGATTCTTCACGAGCACAAGAGAAATGATAAAGCAAGAAGACTTCCAAGAGGCTTCGGCAAGGCATGAAGGGAAGAAAGAAGAAAATATTCTAGAGAGAGAAGGAACTCATTTTTGAGAGCTTTGCTCTTCTTCTTCCTTTTGGTCATCTTCTCATGCTTCAAGTTCTTAATTGTAATATATATACTCTGTGAGAGAGTTTCTTCTTGGGGCTACAACAAAACACTTTGGTTCTGTAAACTTTGATTTCTATGGACAAATCCATGTGATTAATCTTTAGGGTATTAGAGAGAGAGAGTTCATGGTTAGCTTGGGAAACAAAAATCATGGGAGTTAAGCTTGGAGAAACTTGGAAAAATGAACTTGGTGTAAAGCTTGGAGAAGCTTGGAAAAATAACCTTGAAGTATAATGGAACCCCATTAACATGGGAGAAGTGGATGTAGGCATGCTAAGCTGAACCACTATAAAATCTCTGTCTGATTTCTCTTGTCTTCATCTCTGATTCTCTGGTTATTTCTCTGTCTGTGTTGTTCATGTTTTGCTGAGTGATTTCGATATACTCATGTTCAGTATTTGTTGTAGAACTAGTTTGTAAGAACCAGTTCTTCAACAAATATATGACGTAAGTCAAATTTCAAGAACAATTTTTTAACAATTCCTATTCACCCCCCTCTAGGAATAGAATCTGCAACTTTAAGAGATCTTTCCAAAACCTAAGAGTATTTATTTATACTCCTTACAAAGACTCATAGTCTAATTAGGAAACAAAGACTACATTGACAAAAATTAAATCCAGGCACTGTGGCTCTTGGGATGTAGCTCTGAGGTGCCTTGCCTCTGGACAATTCGGTGCTTGTGGGCACTAGGGCGCTAATGGGGAGAATTGCAGCTCTTGTACTAAGAGAGGACTTGTGCGCGTGAGAGAAGGGCTGGGGTGCTTCATGTTAAGTGCATGGGTACCTACCTTTTGGAGCAATGGTCACTGATTCGGTTGTTAGAGAGCGTTCAGGTTCTTAGTTTCAAGAGCTGAGACTCTAGTTCTTTGTCTCAATCTCCCAAACTTCATCTCTTTTCACTACAAGAAAAAAAAAAAAAAAAGATTTTTTCACTAACAAAACTATGAAAAAACACCCAAAAATTCTTGCGAAACGCGTTTCTCACAGATTTTCTTACGAATTTTGGGGTGTGTGAAAAAATCGTGTAATAAACCAAATTTCTCATGGACTTAATTTTAGAGTGAGAAAAATTGAAAAAAAATTTCTCACGGATTTTTGTTCATGAGAAATTTCGCAAGTTTTTTGTTTTTTTTTCTTGCTGATTTCTTTTATTAATACTAAAGAACTTATAAAAAGGGAAAACAAAAATTAATATACAAGTTAAGAAAAAATCATACATTATCACATTTAAATAAATTTTATAGAGTGTGATCTTAGACTTTACACATTTTACAATCCAAAAGAAACTAACTCAAGCAGTGATTACTATACGGAACTAACTTTAAATTAATAAAATTCATCAACCTTAGAGTTAGAACAAAACAGAAAATCCCAATAAAATAAACAAATGTAAAGGCAATTTTTCAGCTATTCTGCACTATAATTGATTTTTCCTAAGATATGGTATAGAGTTGACATAATTGCCTTCAGCACAGGCTGCAATAATGTAGAGGGCGCAGTTGTTGGAGATGAATGCCTATGATTGTTTGATATCTGTCATACAAAAGAGTAATTAATTCAGCATAAACATCAAACGGGTAACTAAATTAGGTAACCCTTAGCCCCTAAACCTCTAAATCCAAACCTAAATTACTAAACCCTAAATCCTAAACCCCCTAAACCTTAATCCTAAATCCTTAACCCTAACCCTTAAATGCCTAACCATAAACCCTAAACCAAAAATTGGACAGAGTATCCTTTAAAATCTAGGAATTATAAATTCACATAATTACCTAAAATAGTCAAAATTCCTTATTAAATTAATACAGTAAAGCTACCTAAAACAGACAAAATTCTAATAAATTTTACAACATCCAAAAAAATCCAAAAAATAGCATAATCATTCTACATAATTCATACAACAAAGCCCCAACAAAATTTAAAGCAATATAACCAATTCAATCATTAAATCAATACTGTAAAGTTACCTAAAACAATCAAAAAATTCTAATAAGTTCTACAACATTCAAAAGAATCCAAAAAAATAGTATAATCATTCTACACAATTCATACAACAAAAGCCCTAACAAAATTTAAAGCAATCTAACCAATTTTATCATTAAATCAATACAGTAAAGTTACCTCAATTTGGATACTTATAACAATCAACAAATCTTCCATCAAAATAAGGTATGCCTAAATCCATAATCACATGGACACCATTCCACAAACAAAAGATGATAAAACTACAAAATAATCTACCTAGAAATAGAAGTAGGGGTGTAATAACCAACCACTGAACCAATGAAACCATCTTGGTTCGGTTCGTTTTTTCAAATTTTTTAGAGTAAAACCAAATCGAACCGGTCTGGTTTGGTCGGTTTTTGCCAGAAAATCTGCACAAGTTATTTTTCCAAATTTGAACAAGAAGAAAACTAGAAACTGAAGCTAACAGAGAGATGAAAAGCAAAGCTTACATAGTCACATTACATTAGCTACTATAATTCTCAAAAAAATACAAGGCAGATCAGCAAATCAACCCAAAAAAAATACAAACTAAGTATCCCAATGCACAGAAAATCAGCAAATCACAAGTAAGTGAGCCCAAAAAATCAACAAATCAGCAAATAAATATCAAATAAGCAAAAAATATGGTTTGAGCTATATATGGCTTCAAAATTAAATCATCCGCTAGTGAACTCAGGTTTAAAATCCATTAGAAAACATCTCAAATATTAGTAACCTTAGAACAACAATTTCATACTTGAAGGTCCTAATTAGTTGCATTCACAACTTCGAACCCTTAGTTCATCCAAAATCCCCTGAAAACTATTTTTATGGAAGTTACTTGTCATCTCATAATGGTCATTCCTAATACTCTATTTTGTAGCCATCTGAAATCAATGGTCCATCAAACATATCTGCTGCTGCACTGCAAGTGAATGATACTTAAGCATTCATTGAAATCTTAAAAGGATTAAAAGTAAAACCACTCCAGACAATAGTAACAGAAAGTCATAAACTAAGTTCAACGTAACAAGAGAAGTAAAAGGTAAGGCAACAGTAGTAAAGAAGGCAACAAGAAATAAACTCCAAACAATATAGTATGTTCACTATCTCATTCTTTTCTAATTTAATATTGTCATTTCTCATCCAGAATCCTGTTTAAACCATGCTTTTCCAAGTTCAACCATTCTTTGGTTTTTGAAACCTGTTTTCTTTTTTTTAAAAAAAAATTTCTCCAACATCTTTCAATTGTGGCACATTGCTGATATTTGTCATTATAACTCCCTGTTTGACCTTCAATTCCTAATATGATGTGTATTACATTAAATTAAGTTGTTAACTCTACCAAAAGAAAAATGTTAACACGATTTTAATTAATATCATGATATGTCCTATGACCCCATCACATTGCCATATCCCATATAATGTCACCATATTTTAGTCTCTTGAAGCCTTGGCAATATCTTTCCTGACATATCAGCAAAATAGAAGTCACTTAAGCATTTATTGTGACAAATGTCAAGGGAGATTGCCTTAGTAAGCCTCAGAACTAAATTAACAAAGACTACTCTATGCAGTTTTTTCTTATTTCAAAGTGTAAATCAAGGTTATGTGAGATATGAAAATGGAGTATATTGAGCTTGCAGAAGTGTAAACAAGAAAGCAAGGAAGCAGAGAAACAAGAGAAGAATGGATCAATTCTCATTCAATGAATTAGTCTACGTACAAAAGCTAACTAGTGCTTTAAATAGCAAGTTGGTAAAGCTGGTGTAACAGAACCGGTAAATTAGGAAACTTAACTACTAACTGATTACAATTAACTCCTAACTAATTACAAACTACATGTAACTCTAATACTCCCCCTCAAGGTGGCAGGAAAAGGTCCTTGACAGCCATCTTGGACAGTAAAGGAAACAGGAGGGACGAGGGAAGGGGTTTGTGAACATGTCAGCAAGTTGATGCTGAGATCGAATTGGCATGAGGCGAATGAAACCAGAAGAGACTTTATCTCGAACAAAATGGCGATTTATCTAATGTGTTTAGTCCTCTCATGGAATGTGAGGTTAGAGGCAATGTGAATGGCAGCCTGATTATGACAAAAGAGGAGAGCAGGAGAAGTACCAGCAACTTGAAAGTCTTTGAGGAGTTGATGAAGCCAAGTGAGTTCACTGGCAGTGGAAGAAAGAGCTCGATACTCAGCTTTAGCAGAGGATCGAGAGACAGTTGTTTGCTTCTGAGCCTTCCAAGAGACAAGAGAGTCACCAATGAAGATACAAAACCTAGTAACAGATCTCCTGGTATCTGGACAAGTGCCCCAATCAGCATTAGAGAATGCTTTAAGTTGGACTTTGGCAAAAACATCTGAGTAAGCTCGAAATTGAAGGGAAGAAGAGGATGAAAATAGGAGACCTTGGCCAGGTTTTCCTTTAAGATACCGAAGCAAATGGTAGACAGCTTGAAGATGGGGTAAGCGAGGCTGAGTAAGAAATTGAGTGAGTTTATGCACAACAAAGGTGATGTCAGGCCTTGACAAGGTAAGGTATAACAGTCTACCAACAAGTCTTCTTTACATTGTAGCATCAGGGAGTAACTCACCAAGAGATGCACTAAGATCAGGTTTGGGATCCATAGGGACTGAGGTTGGTTTACAAGCCAAATATCCTGTGTCTTCAAGAAGATGTAAGGTATACTGTCGTTGGGAAAGAATAATGCCTTGTGTAGACCTAGAGATTTCAAGGCCAAGGAAAAATTTGAGGCAACCAAGGTCCTTCAGCTTGAACTGAGTGTGCAGAAAACCTTTCAAAGCATTGATGGAAGAAAGACATGGACCAGTGATGATAATATCATCAACATAAACCAGTAATGCTACAAATTGAGAACCAGAACCTCGAGTGAACAAGGAATAATCAGATTTCGATTGTACAAAACCAAACTTCAATAAAGCAATGGAAAACTTAGAATACCATTGTCGAGAAGCTTGCTTGAGACCATAGATAGATTTATGAAGTTTGCAAACCAGTTTCTCCCCCTGAGGAAAGCAGTGATGTTTAGGAATGTAGCTAAGTGGAAGATCCATGTACACTTCCTTAAAAAGATCACCATTGAGGAAGGCATTATTGACATCAAGTTGAATCAAGTGCCATTTCTGAGAAGCAACAAGTGCAAGAAGCACTTTGACAATGATGAGTTTAGCAACAGGAAGAAAAGGTCTCCACATAGTCCAACCCTTCCTGCTGAGTGTAGCCTTTGGCTACTAGACGAGCTTTATATCTGTCAACAGTGCCATTAGCCTTGTGTTTGAGCTTGTAAATCCATTTACAGCCAATACTGTGGTGACCATGAGGCAAAGGAGTCATAGATCAGGTGTGGTTTGATTCCATGGCAGCGAGTTCATCAAGCATAGCAGCATGCCAAAGGGAACTTTTGATAGCTTCATGATAAAATTGAGGTTCAAGGGTGCTGGATACTTGAATAGTGAAATGCTTATGCACAGGAGACAATGCCTCATAAGAAATATAATTGGAAAGGGGATAAGGGGTAGGACAAGGTGGTGAAGGAGACCCTTGTAAAAGATTGCAATGAAATTGTTGAAGGTAAGAGGATGGTTTGTGGATACGGTTGGATTTTCTGAGAGGGATCACAGAAGAAACAGAAGGCACAGAGTCTGTGGAGAGGGGAGATTCTATAGGCACAAATTCGGTGGGAAGTGGGGATGCTTCAGACAATGATCAGATAAAGGAATATCCAGAGGAATGTCAGAAGGAGCAGGAAGTGATGGAGAGGGATGGTTAAAAGTGGGATGAGGTAAAACAAGATCCGGAAAAGGATCAACAAGTGTTTCTGAAGGTGTGACTGTGTGATAAGGAAAAATATCTTCATGAAAAATAACATCTCTGGAAATGAAAACCTGCTTGGTGATAACATCATACAGCTTATAGGCTTTCATGCCAGGAGGATAACCAAGGAAGGTGCAGGTGCGAGCTCGAGGATGGAACTTAGATCTATGAGTCACCAAGGTAGAAGCAAATGCAAGACAGCCAAAGACTCTAAATCTGGAGTAGTCAGGGGTATGCTGATAGAGAACCTCAAAAGGAGTGCGATGCTGAAGGAGTGGTGTGGGAGTTTTGTTGATCAGGAAGATGGCAATAAGGATACACTCACTCCAAAATTGCACTGGAACTTTGGACTGGAAGAAAATAGCCCTGGCCATATTCAAGAGGTGCTGATGCTTGCATTCTACCACAGAGTTTTGTTTAGGTCTTTCAACACAAGAAAACTGATGTAGAACACCATTGTCACTGAAAAAATCCTTAAACATCAACTCTGGAGCATTATTAGACCTGAATTGCTTAATTTTAGCATTAAACTATGTGGAAATCATTCTGAAGAACTTGGGAATCAAATAACTCACATCACTCTTGTGTTTGAGCATAAAAGTCCAAGTAAACCGAGTACAGTCATCAACCAAAGTGAGAAAAAATTTATGTCCATGATAAGAAAAATCCTTGTAAGGACCCCATATATCACAATGGATTAAATCAAAAGGAAATTGAGACAAATGATTGTGAGATGCAAAAGACAAACGTCACTGTTTAGCAAGAGGACAGATATACCATGGTTGAGTTTTAGGTACACCAAAAGAATCATAGTGTAAGTGTCTCTTTAAGCTATCTAAACGCTTAAAAGAAAGGTGGCCAAGTATGAAATGACACATTATTAACGAAAGAAGTAGGAACAGAATGCAAGCAACTGGTATTGAGGATGTAGAGTCCCTCATGCTTGTCACCCCTACCAATCATCTTCTGGCTGCTGACTTCCTGATTGACAAAGTGTGCAGGAAAGAAACTCACAGTAAAAGCACTGGCAGAAACAAGAGCACTAATAGAAAGAAGGTTGAACTTGAACTGTGGGACGAAAAGAACATCCTTGAGTATAAGCCTAGAACTTAATTTCAGATCGCCATAAAAGTGCACAGGTATCTGACAGTGATTTGGAAGAGTAACAATAGCATGTGGGATAATTCGTAAAGAGGTGAAGGCAGAAGCAATTGAACATATATGCCTATGATGAGCTGCCGAGGCTCCTCAAATTAGTTAAAGTTTAAGGTCGGTTACCTAAGCTACTTGTAGCATAAGGCAGCCCTAAGTCGAACCTAAGGATTGTTCTATTTAGTGAATCATATTTAGAAACATATCAACAGGGGGTTTTGTTTGTTCATGTGATTAACATAAATTAATGGTAAGTGGTAAAGTTTTAGGGAAAACAACCAATCCAAGTCTTAACTAATTCTGATTTTGATCCATCCTTGATTTCCAAGGATCCATTTAATTATTAACCATGTTCTTGGCCTTTAAAACATATCAAGAAGCCTCTCAATGTTCTATGGATGTCCACTGGTTAAGCAACCCGAATTCGGTTCAACAAGAGACTACATGAATTAAGCAAACATTCAAGTTCAGTTTAACCTAAGTCCAGAATCCAACCAAGGTAATTAATCCGTCCAAGCTTAGAACCATTAAATTAACCATACAATCCTCTTTTATCACATGCAAACAAAATATGAAAATCCAAATCCGAATTAAGCAATTCAAATAGAATATTTCAGAGGATTGAAAGAACTTGATTAACAACTAAATGAATAACAACAACACATAATCTTAAAACCAATAATTGGAACAGCCAAAACCTGGATTGATTTGATGAATTAGCCCTCCATGAACAAGAGAAGCCAAGTTCTTACAAAATATCTAGTGAGAAAACTTAAAGACTAAGGAAAGTTCAAAAGCTGTCTAAAATATCTAAAATGACTTGATTCTCATTTTCGGCTGCCTCCTTTTGCAGATATAGACCTCCAAAATTACATGCACACCCAAATTGCCCTTAGGGCACACTTGTTCCCATGGGCCTTAGCTTTAATTGGGCTTTGGTTTGGGCTCATTTGGACTTGTCATGAGGAAGTTAGGCCCATTGAAGTGCCAATAGGTTTCTGGAACCATCAGCCAACTTCGATAGAAAATAAGACCATCATCAATATAGAATCTGGTTAACTGGTCTTTATAACAATTGAACCGCTGTCTGTTAGATTTCCAATGGTACTAGTTTCAAGTCTATATGACATCTACAGCTCAAGTTATGGCCCAAACACTGCATGTAGGTCAGGATCCTGCGATAGAATGTCTTCTCTGGATACCAGGCTGCATATGACCTTCTGGACCTCCGAATTGGCTTTGGAGCCCTGAATAAGAGTTGTAGATAATTCTCTCAGCTTTCCTACAAGGTAAGACTCGAAATTTTTAGACATCCAGAACTCAAGATATGCACGAAACACAGAGACAGCATAAAATGCTCAGTATTGCTGGAAATTGCAATTAGGCACAAATGGATCCCAAGTCATCAAATGAGGTCCAAGTCTACTCAATTCAGCCCAAAAGAGGTTTAAAAGACTAAATATGAGGGATAACTATTATATAAAAAGTGTGTTCATCAGCTTAGCAGCGCCTGAATCAACTATCCAATATTGACTTTAAGAATAGATAGGATTCAGAGTAACTGAGAAGCAAATACTTGTGGGGTAAGACACAGAAGCATGATCATTATTTGTGGGAGGCTTGACAGACGTGGACAGGTGAGTTGATAGCATAGTCATGAGTTGTTGATATTGGTTGGAGTTGAGATTTTGTAGAAAACTTCCAACAGTAGGAGCACTTTGATCCTTAGTAGAAGTAGAGGTGGAGATTTGATTTACAGCAAAGTTCACAGTGGTATTCATAGTAGGATTTAGTTTCTGCTTGTATCCAGGAGAATAGCCATAAAGCTTGTAGCAACGATCCACAGTGTGTCCATGAAACTTGCAATGAGTGCAGTATGGCCTATCCTTCTTAGGACCTCTATTTCCTACTGGAGCAGAAGATTGGTATCCATCCTTGGGATTATTAACCTTAGCAGCAAAGGCCATAGTTCCAGTGGAATCAAGATTTGGAGAGATATGAGTAGCAATTTTCTTTTGATTTTCTTCTTAAGAAACCAAAGCAAAGACCTTGTTGATAGCAGGCATGGGATCCATAAGAAGCAATTGACCTTGGATTGAAGAAAAAGAATCATGCAATCCCATGAGGAAGGACATAATGTACTCCATTTGGTAATGGTAGTGAAGATCTTTAACACCACCACAAGTACATTTTCCACATGTGCAGAGAGGCCTATAATTGCTCAGCTCTTCCCAAATGGTTTTGAGTTTGGTGAAATAGACACTGACAGAATTATGTTCTTGATTCAGGTTCATCAAATCTCATCTTAATTGAAAAATCCTAGGTCCATTGCATTGTTGAAATCTATCTTGGAGATCAATCCAAATCTCATATGCAGTTTCAGAAAAAATCACACTAGCAGAAATCTCTTTGGAGATTGAATTGAGTATCCAAGAAATGATTATGTTATAATTCCTGTACCAAGAGTTAAGAAGGTTAGTATCCGTACCTTCTGGTTTATCAATTGATCCATCAATAAAACCTAGCTTGTTCTTGACTGAGAGAGCTATCAACATGGCTCGACTCCAGGAGGCATAATTCTCTCCGGTGAGTTGCTGTGAAACAAGATTCAAGCCAGGATTATCTGAATGATGCAAGAAGAAAGGATGTGAAGGTTCATCAATGGCGTATCGATGTGTAGAACCACGAGAACCAGAAACATCCGGGATTGAAGATGACATCTCAGCCACGGCGAAGAGAAATCAAAACAACACTGATCAAATGCAGAAAAGTGATGGAGAATCAAGAAGTAATGGATGTAAGAAATTAAATCAGAGATTGAGCTCTGATACCATATTGAGCATGCGGAAGTGTAAACAAGAAAGCAAGGAAGCAGAGAAACAAGATAAGAATGGATCAATTCTCATTCAATGAATCAGTCTACGTACAAAAGTTAACTAGTGCTTTAAATAGCAAGTTGGTGAAAGGAGAGTGATAGGGAGAGTGATAGGGAAAGTTAAGGATTTCTGCAAAGGGGGAGAAAGAGACTGAGGCAATTAGAGTTCAGAGAGGAGACCTATGTTTTTCAGTAAAACGATGTCATTTTGCTATATTTGGTTCGGCTCGGGTTTTTTTCACTGAAATCTAGAACAGAACTGACCCTCTCGGTTTTTTAGAAAACCAAACCGAGAACCAGACTTACCCCCTTAGTTTGGTTCAGTTTAGTTTGGTCGATTTGACTAGTTTGGCTTACACACCTAAACAGAAAAACTTTAAGCTTGGTTCATAGACAAAAATATAAACTATAAATCGGTAAAAATAGGCCTACCTCTAACCCAAAGAAAATAATTTGAGCTTGAAACTCCTTGACTTCGCCAGAAAAGGGTGAAGAATGGCTGGAAAACTGAAATTGCACGAGGTAGAGGAGAGAAACTAAGGTGAGGAGAGGGAAAAGTGAATATGAAAATGAGGAAGAAGAGCTTTGGGGTGAGAAGAAATATCCAAATTCCTCAGGGATTTTGGGTCGTGAGAAATTTTAAAACTCAAATTTTAACTTTAGTGAAACGGTTTGTTATGTTTCTCATATAAAAATTCATTTTTCTCACGGACTTTTTCATTGAATTTCTCACGAAAAAGTTTTCCGTGAGAAAATTTCACTAGTTTCTTATGAATTTTCTCATGGAAAAATTTTCCTTGCAAAATTTTTCAAAAAATTGAATTTCTAATTGAATTTTTTTATAGATTTTCCCACAAAATTTTCTTAAGGAAAATTTTTCCGTGAGAAATTCTTATTGAATGCTAATCCATGATAATTTCGTGAGAATTTCTCACGGAATTTCATTCTATGAGAAATTGAGTGTTTTCTTGTAGTGTTGTTTACTTCAAAACATAAAATATTTCTAAAGCTTTTAGACCTACAAAATTAACACAAAAATAAATAATTTATTAATAAAAATTCTCAAGAACACAGAAAATATTAAATTAAAATTATCTAAAGATTGAGTATAAAATCAACACAACAGATGGAATGAGTAAGCAAGATGAAAAGTATTAAAGGGTGAAAGAGAGGACAAAAAATGATCTTTTTATAAATCTGAAAACTCTTGCCTTGGTCATACTTTAAGATTCATACAATTGTAAATAGCGCACTTAAAAACTCTCTAGATTATGTGATGTACCTAAAAAATATAAACTAGAAAAGTACTAACTAGTATAACGGCATAATAGTGTCTTATTTCATAGATCTAATATGTGGCTTGAATTTAGTGGTGGTGCATTATGCACCATATACCCTCATGCTAGAATAGCTAAGAGTTATTTTTGCACTACAAGACAAATTTAGTTTGTAAAGAAGGCATTCGGTGGTGGGAGCTGAAAATATTAACTTGCTTCAAGTTAATATTTGGTGAAAAGCGGATCCGCCAACATCTTTCTCTTCCTTAGAAAATGCTGCATGCGATAGCAGCAAATAGAAGTTGAAAATTTTGCACCCTTAAGCACACTTTGTAGCCGTACCTATGTGTGAAAGGAAGTACTCTTGGAGGGTAAAATTAATGAAGGTGGTTGCATGAGCCCTGTAAAAGGGCAGCCATCCCGAGCCATTCGGGCAAGTAAAAATCTGAAGCTCTTGGTGAAGCACTTCAGTTAAATACTACACATTGTAGTAGTGCTTTAGATTAGAAGTATTACACTTTTTTTCTTTTTTTTTTGTTCCTAATTATGAGCTTTTCGTATTGAGTGTGAGTGTATACATTGGTAAGAAATACTATGAAATATTTTAGTATATCTGGGGTGTGGGTTTGGAGTGTATTTAAGCCGATTCCTTTTGTTATAGTAAAAACTTTTACTTTCTTCGCCCATGGTTGTAAGGTTTAAGCCGAACCACATAAATTATTTATGTCAACTATTTTATTATATTTGGGTCACACCACGCACAACAATATAACACACAAGGATGGATGCCCTCACAAAGTTAAAAAAATGAAAGGACCATGTTTTATCTTAGGAGGTTGCTATCCTACCTCACTCAAATGGGTGGGTAAAAAGGAATAAACATTTTACTGGGAGTTTGGAATAGAACGAACTTTTGATTTTGGTACCATCGCAAAGATCTCGAAAAACTGAGTCACCAAATATGTACTAGAACAATTAGTTTCTTGTAAAATGTATAAACGGAACAATACATGAAACATACCAAAACTAGATAATATTTTGGTTTAACCCTATTAAATTTACATTAAGTTAATAATTTTAGAATGTAAACCATATTGAATGACTCAATTTTTTGAGATTTTCACAATGGTACCAAAATCAAAAGTTAGTTATGCTCCAAATTCCCAATAATTTTTTATTTTTTTTTCCGTTTTTACTCTACCAGTATGGGTGAGGTAGGATAGAATCCACCTTTATCTTAAGATGACAAAATTGGCGGTGTTCAAGGTAATCTTTCTTCCATTATTGATTTCCATGGTTTCAGTTATTGGGTCTAATGGGACTTCTCCGAGTCATATAAATCATAATGTTTGATGTCAAGTATTCAATCCCTAGTATGTACTCATTCTCCTTTTCTCCAATGTAGTGTGCTCTTATATAACAAAAATGTATTCCAATTGTTGTTTGTACTTATCAAATTGTTGCCAAAATACACTCATCAGAATAAAAAAGAATTATAGAAAAGGATAATCATAATCAGTTCTATTAGCACATTAAATAAAACTTTAATTTTATGATGGAACATAAAATAACATACTAATTATATAACCCAAAGGAAACACGGACAAATCAAATGTATTTCCAACTTTTCATGAATTTCTTAACTCGACAAAAGTTGAATATTAGGGTAAACATGGCCCTTGGGTAGTTGCTTTAGGGTTAGATATAATTTAATAGCCCTCGTCAACACGGGATTTCTTTCCCTCTTGATCGGACCTGAAAATTCATCACGTTGTTTGAGGTCAAAATCTGGTGCCTGGTGGACTGTACTTTAACTTTAGATAAAGGTGGTGCATCGTAGGGATTAAGAAATTGGTTGCCATGTGCCTTTTATGTTTTTATTTTTATGTGAGCCATTTGCTTTTTTAAGGGACTCATGAACAAACAGAGTCCGGCTTACACAACTGCAAATTTGGTTATTAAGAGAAATTCTTATATACTTTTAAGTCCAGGAAAGGTGATATTGAATGAGTAATATATATAACCGATGGGCCCCTTTCCTTGTTGGTCTGTTGTTTTTGCCATCGTTTCTCTCTTAGTCGAACCCCAACAATACTAAAGCAAATCGTTGTGCTGTAACGAAGTCAAATCTGGTGGGAGTTTTACCCTTTCTTTAGAAGAGAAAGCCATCCAGAGATAAAGGGGATTAGTTTAGAAAGAGGTAGTGCATAGGCTTTAAAAAATTGGTTGCCTTTTTATAAGATAAATTCTTCCCTTAAATAAACTTTTGTGATTATATTATAAAGGATTTAGTGAGAGCCAGATAGCATGTTGTGGCAGTGGCCCATATAGAGCATCTAATTGTGGAGGAGATGAAGGAACAGAGCCATTTGAGCTATGCAATGATCCATTTAAATGTGTGGTTCGATGGTGCTCCAATATCATATGCAGAATTTAAATTGTGAAGCAGATTAGGTCTTATACAATGCTCATTAAGAAGCAATAAAAACTAAGGGTATGTTTGGGAGTTCTTTTGGAGGGAAAAGGAGAGGAGAGGAGAGGAGAGGAATGAGAGAGTCCACTCCCTTGTTTGGGAGTTTTAAGTTTGAAAGGGGAAGGAGACCAAGGGTTAAACTTTGACCCTTGCACTCCTTTTTTCATTCACAAATTTCAACCCCCCAAATTGGGGGGTTTGGAGGGGTAGAGAATTAATTTACTAATTTATTCATACTGTCTGCCACCATTGACAGAGCCATTTGAGCTATGCAATGATCCATTTAAATGTGTGGTTCGGTGGTGCTCCAATATCATATGCAGAATTTAAATTGTGAAGCAGATTAGGTCTTATACAATGCTCATTAAGAAGCAATAAAAACTAAAGGTAAAAAAGATTAGTCCAGCTAGCACCTAGCCATGACATGCAAAAAGTAAAGGTAACAAAGAAAGAAAGAAAAGACACATATGAAATGTCTAATACAATTAATTATTGGTCTAGGGAGTTACCATAGAGTAAGCAGCATATCCAAAGACAGACGCTTCATAATAAAGCCCATCAAGAACAAATGCCAGAGCAATGACTAGTGTTTGAAGGAAACTCACTCAAAAAAATAAAAATAAAATAAACTCGCAAACTCTCTAATGCAACTCGTTTAAGGAGAAGAATAAGATTGTTATCGAAAATACTCTCAAATTTTTTGTTTGATCAAAACAACTTACAAGCCTCCCTCTATATAGAGAAATACAATCAACATACACCACAAAACATAAATTACATAATAAAAGCTAATGACTTTGAGAGATGAGTCATCCATCTTGAAAATGAGTCACCTGACTTGGAAATGAGTCTTCTATCTTGGAAATGACTCATCTGACTTGCAGATGAAACATTATGCACTAACTAGAAAATTCTAGGAATTTCCCTATAAATATCTTTCACTTTATTTGAGTCTTGGGCTTTTGATTATAGATTGGATCAAGTTTATAATTGAACATGGCCTTTCTCTTATGGAAGAAGATTTCAGACAGAGGCTTGGGATTTCCAAAAAGAACTAACTCAGCTTCTCTTTGCTTCTTAATATATTTAAAAATAGATAATAATTGGGATGAGTCTTTCAGTTTTCATATTTTTCGCTTTCAAATTATGATACTGAGGAAGTTTTGAGGCTGCCCAGAATTTGGTCTCCAGAAGTATCACAATATATAGTTAAACATTTTTGTTTGGTAAAATATTACATGTCACTCGATTTTTGACGAGTTGAATTATTATTATAGTTCAACTTTCTTATTAAGCCAGTGCAATTGTTCTTTTTTTTTTTTTTTCAAACTTTGGGCAATCCTATTTGTACATTATTTGTTACATACCTCACTTGCACTTTCTACAAGTCAGTAAACACAATAGTTTGAACGAGGTTTCAAAGAACTCTGCAAGTATAGCTTTATTGTTTAGGGAAAAGTACTAAAAAATTCCATGAACTATGCTCTTGTTGCACTTTACCCCTCATGCTTTAAAAACGTAGGAAATACCTCCTTGAACTTTCAAAATGTGCACTTTACCCCCCGACCCCAACGTCCGTTCATTAATGTGCACATGATGTGATTAATCTGGGCCATAGTGTAATTTTATAGGGATATAAATAAAAATAAATTTATAAAAATTGAGTTCAAAAAGTAATATTCAAAGAGTTTTTGGGTCAAATTATAATATTCAAATCCCTTCTTCCGTCTATTAATGGACGAATATCAGGATCGTGGGGGTAAAGTGCACATTTTGAAAGTTCAAAAAGGTCTTTCTTAAGTTTTTGAAGTATGAGGGGTAAAGTGCAACAAAAACATAGTTCAAGGAAAGTTTTTAAGACTTTTCCCTATTGTTTAACTGTCTATTCATGTAAACTTACCCTATGTTTGGATTGAGGGAAAATTCGGGGAGAAAGAAAATAAAGGTGAAAAGTTAATTTTCATTGTTTGATTGTTGGAG
This sequence comes from Cercis canadensis, assembly GCA_003255065.1. Lineage (NCBI taxonomy): Eukaryota > Viridiplantae > Streptophyta > Magnoliopsida > Fabales > Fabaceae > Cercis > Cercis canadensis. The sequence continues at coordinate 232,401 of QAOA01003614.1, read as the reverse complement.
AGAAAATGCATGAGAGGAAAGAAAATTCCAAAAAAAGTGCATGTGGGGCCAACAAAAATTTTCACTCTAATCAATGGAGAGAATATACAGTAGAAGGACCACAAAAATGTAATTACCAGTTTGCCCTATAAATGACACTAGTTTCAATTTTTTTTTATAAAGGCGTCAATGTAATTTTATATTTTAGCAAATTTAAAAAAATTAATTTCTGTCAATTTTCTCTCCTTTCATTTTCACTCTATCCAAACACGAAAGAGAAAAACTATTTTCTCTTTATTTTCTATCCTCTCTCCTTTCTCTCCTATTTTCTTTCTCTACCTAGACAAATATCAGTAATATCCAGGGAAAAATAATATAGAATTGAAAATCAATGAAAATAACAATCAACATCAGTTGATCACATATTCACATGAGCTATAATTAGTGACAACAATCACTATACTGAGATTTTTTTTTTTTGGTGTAAAAGATAAGAAACCAAAAAAAACTAACTCGTAACGAACATAACTGAAGAGAAGTAAGCCAGTAAGGGAAGAAAAATGAGGTTCAAATTTTCCCATAATGAGGCCATCCCAAATATTTTCATCAACTTATTCTTTGTTTTTTTTTTTTTTTTTTTGTGTAAACTTGATTAACTTGTTCTGTTAGTTTAATAAATGGCTGTTGTGCTAATCACCTTGTCATAAAATAATTTATTGATGCACTCTTCTCCAAGAAACATAGCAATAAAATTCCAGTTATCGGGTCTCGAACTTTGCGAGTCATAGAAACCATAATGTTTGATGTCAAATATTCAATTCCTAGTATATACTCATTTTCCTTTCTCCAATGTAGTGTGCTCTTATATAACAAAAAAGTATTCCAATTGTTGTTTGTACTTATCAAATTGTTGCCAAAATACACTTCATCAGTATAAAAAAGAATTATAGAAAAGGATAATCATAATCAGCTCCATTAGCATATTAAATAAAACTTTAATTTTATGATGGAACATAAAATAACATACTAATTATATAAACCAAAGGAAACACGTGACAAATCAAATGTATTTCCAACTTTTCATGAATTTTTTTAACTCGACAAAAGTTGAATATTAGGGTAAACATGGACCTTGGGCAGTTGCTTTAGGGCTAGATATAATTTAATAGCCCTTGCCAACACGGGATTCCATTCCCTCTTGGTCGAACCTGAAAATTCATCACGTTGTTTGAGGACAAAATCTGGTGCCTGGTGGACTGCACTCTTACTTTAGATAAAGGTAGTGCATCATAGGGTTTAAGAAAATTGGTTGCCATGTGCCTTTTATTTATGTTTTTATTTTTATGTGAGCCATTTGCTTTTTTAAGGGACTCATGAACAAACAGAGTCCGGCTCACACAACTGCAAATTAGGTTATTAAGAGAAATTCTTATATACTTTTAAGTCAAGGAAAGGTGATATTGAATGAGTAATATATATAACCGATGGGTCCCTTTCCTTGTTGGTCTGTTGTTTTTGCCATCGTTTCTCTCTTAGTCGAACCCCACCAATACTAAAGCAAATCGTTGTGCTGTAACGAAGTCAAATCTGGTGGGAGTTTTACCCTTTCTTTAGAAGAGAAAGGCATCCAAAGATAAAGGGGATTAGTTTAAAAAGCGGTGGTGCATAGGCTTTAAAAAATTGGTTGCCATTTTATAAGATAAATTCTTCCCTTAAATAAACTTTTGTGATTATATTATAAAGGATTTAGTGAGAGCCAGATAGCATGTTGTGGCATTGGCCCCTATAGAGCATCTAATTGGGGAGGAGATGAAGGAACAGAGTCATTTGAGCTAACCAACAACCCAAATAACTGTCAGAAATTGTGCTTATCTTTACATTAAAATATTGTGATTACAAAAAACAATAATTCTGGGCACGTGGCATAACATGCATGTAGAAAAATGACAGGACACATTGAACCGGAAGGTGACTGAAGAGGTTTTTTCTTTTTCTTAGACAATAAAATAGTGAGACTGTTGACTCATGTTGCTGCTGCCATGATTGGCGATTGGTGAATATATAAATGTGCCAAGATCCAAACTTAGCAAAAGATAATGTTGAAAAAGTAATTAAAAAAATTAATAAAAGTCAAAAACCCAAAAAAAGAAATGTCTAGATTACTAGACCCAAATAGAAAAATCTAGGTAACAAAGCCATTAACTAAAAAAGCCTAAAAACTACAAAAACCGACTTTGAAGGTTGATGAGCTTGCCTATAAAAAAGTATCCTTGTATGTTAAAATGTATGTTAGCATAGGCTAGCTAATACCCTATAACTAAAGTCATCAGCATGTAAAAAAGAGAAACCAATACATCTTGTACTTCCAACTAATAAACTATTCAAAGTTTTCACTTTTCCCACTTCCCACGTTTGTCTCATTCTCATATCTATTCCCTTCACACTTTTGCCTTGTACTTTCTCTTTCAACTTGTCAACTATTAAAGCCTTCTCTTCCACCTCTCTTCACCTAGTTTTTCAGCCATCAATTATTTCCCACACATATAACTATTACCTTCTCCTTATCCTATAAAATCATAAACCAACAGAGAAAAGTTGCAGAAGAGGGGCATTTCTGTGGTTTAATGGACATTCAGAAAAGAAACCTTGTTTTTCTTAGCTTTTCTTATATCTTGTTCTTCACAAACCCTTTTGTGTCAATTGCAGAGTCATTATCACAAGGCCAACAGCTCAAAAACGGACAGCCACTGTTTTCAGATGCAAGAACTTTCGGGCTTGAATTCTTCAGTCCTGAGGATACTAACGGATTGTATTTAGGAATATCATACAGGTTAGACAATACAAACCCTGTTTGGGTTGCTAACAGAGACGACCCAATTTTTGATGATTCTGTATTTCTCACTATTGATGAAAAAGGTAGCTTGGTGATCAAATATGGTGGGAAATCTCTACCACTATATTCAGTTGAAAAAGCTACAAGTACAATTGCCACTCTAGAGAAAAATGGAAACTTGGTGCTACGTGAAAATGCAACTAGAAGGATATTGTGGCAAAGCTTTGATCTTCCCACAGACACTCTTCTACCAGGAATGAAACTAGGTTTCAACAAAAGAACGGGCCAAAACTGGATTTTGACTTCTTGGAGAAACAATAGCTTGCCTGCTTTGGGATCTTTCACCTTTGGTATTGACCCCAAGTATCCCAACGAACTAACAATTTGGTGGCGACGAGAAATCAATTGGAGAAGTGGCGCCTGGCAGCAAGAACATGGCACTTTCAGCAGCTCAAATCTTACGTCCACTTCCTTCAACGATTACCACCACTACGGCGACAGGAGCAGTTTTGACAACTACTCCAATGAGAGGAACCATAGCCGTATTGCCGATTACAATTTCCATTACATTTCAACTGAAGATGAAGTATATTTCACTTATTCTGTGAACACAAATACATCAGACACAGGATCAACCCTAAAGTTTCCAAGGTTAACTATTAACCCTGATGGTGATGTGTACAAAGGACAACTTCCAGACCAGGTCACGTGCTCTATTTACAATAAAGAGAGTTGGGATTCTGGGTGTGAGAAGCAACCAGAGTGCAGAGGCCACTACGAATATAGTACGGGCTATGTAGGCGTTGGTTTCATGTCCACTAAGGGGTTAAAGTTCAAAGAGAGTGATAATGTGACCTCTTATGATTGTCAATTTATGTGCCGTAAGAATTGTTCCTGTTTAGCCTATTCCGATGGTCCTGGTTGTGAGATATGGAGCAAAGGGACAAAGTTTAAAAGCACAGACACATATGATTCGCGTGCGCAGAGAATCAATTTTGTTGAAATTTTTGAAAGTGAAGGTAAAATGTAGTCAACATTAATTTAATTACTTCATGTACAAGCATATTATTGATTTGATTCATCACTATAGAAAATTGATCTAACAAGATTGTTTTGGTGAAATGCAGAAAACAGAAGGGACAGATGGGGGATATCCCTCATTGCAATAGGAAGTTTTGTTGGTGTACTTTTATTATGCTACATATGCTATGTAATTCTGAAGAAATGCATAAAAGAAGGTATTTTTATTGTAGATCTTTGATAAATTTATTATCTAAGATTAATTGTATTTATATTTATCTTCCTTTCATGTGACTTGACTAGTCGAGAGTAAAATAAAGAGAGCTATGCTGATAAAAGAAATTAGAGGCCGTACTGTTGATTCCAGTCTAAATCACATGGAAGACGAACGAAACAAAGTCCGCAAGTCCGGTAATGAAATCCAGATATTCAGCTTTAGAAGCATTGCTACTACCACAAAGAACTTCTCAGCTGCAAATAAGCTAGGAGAGGGTGGCTTTGGATCAGTTTATAAGGTAAATTTATTTTTTGAATTTAATTAAAGAATATGCAAGTCATCAAAAATTAATTGGTGCATCATTTTAGGGGAAACTGCCCGATGGACAAGAGATAGCAATAAAGAGGCTTTCTAAAAGATCAGGACAAGGGCTGGTGGAGTTTAAAAATGAAGCTATACTTATAGCTAAACTGCAGCATACAAGTCTAGTAAGGCTTTTAGGATTTTGTGTTGACAGAGAAGAAAGGATATTAGTATACGAGTACATGCACAACAAAAGTTTAGACTTTTACATCTTTGGTATGTTATCTTTACAGTACCAATTGGAAATTGTTCATTTTAATTTTGCTTTGTCTATGCTATAGTCTGCCCATTTACGCTTACTTTGATACAGATTCTGAAAAAAAGAAATTGCTAAACTGGAGAACAAGATTTAGCATTATTGAAGGAATTTCTCAAGGGCTAGTTTATCTACATATATATTCAAGATTAACAGTGATTCATCGTGACTTAAAAGCTAGCAATATATTATTAGATAATGAGATGAATCCAAAAATTAGTGACTTTGGCTTGGCAAGAATATTCGAGCTGAAAGGAGGTGAAGAAACCACAAAGAGAATTGTTGGAACACAGTGAGTATAATCTTTTTACTATTAGGAATTAGTTATATATTTTTTTCCTCCTTTAACAATATATAATTATTTCATTCAAAATAAACAACTCAGTTCATTGATTCCTTTCTTCAGTGGTTATATGTCTCCGGAGTATGCTATGAACGGCATTGTGTCTGTGAAGATTGATGTGTTCAGCTTTGGAGTCCTAGTGCTTGAGATAGTAAGTGGTAGAAAGAATAATTCTCGCTATCACTCGGATTACCCACTCAACCTTATTGGACTAGTAAGTGAGATGGAATAATTCAGATTTTGTAAACAATACAACTCTGGTAGTCCTTCAGTTTGCACCAGTTACAACATTGTTAATTAGAATTTACTTGTTTAATGCAGGCATGGCAACTCTGGAATGAAGACAAAGTAATGGAACTAATTGACCAGTCATTGCTTGATTGCTGCCCTATTCATGAAGCACTAAGATGTGTTCAATTGGGTTTGTTATGTGTACAACACCGTGCAGCAGATAGACCAAGCATGTTAGGAGTTGTTTCAATGCTCTCAAATGAAACTGCCTCACTGCCTGCTCCTAAAAAGCCAGCGTTCTGTATTGACTTTGAAGCAGATGAACCACATGGGTCAGAAGAAATGCTAGAAGCTTTTTCCATAAATGGGGTGACCATTTCAGTATTGGATGCCAGATAAATGCACTCTGTATTATATGATCACAAAACAAGGCATTTATATGCTTGATAATTGTTATATTTACTTGGTTCAGCAGATCAAGTTTGTGAAGAATAGGATATAAGAAAAGCTAATAAGCCACTTGCTGAGTCAAACATCCTCACTATTTGATTGCCACAAAATCATATAATTAAAAACACACACACACACACACACACACACACACACACACAAAACTTCAGTGTGCACATTCATGTCCACTCATAATTTTCCATATGAATGAAATGTCACCTGCCAATAATTTGTGTGCGTGTGGACCCAAAAAAAATTCATGGGAAACTTAACTGGTTTCTCACTTGTTTCGTGTGTCCCACATTAGATGTCGCAAACAAATTTGACCCGGGTGCAGCTTAAATAAATGGGGACCTTTAACTTACCCCATATAAAAATGGGGTTAAACCACAAAAATAATGAAAAATGTGTTGACACTAGGGCCCACACATTTACTTAATCTACAATAAGCATTAGAATAATTAATATAAATTTTAACAGTAATATTTTTACTTATTAATAATCAGCTGCAATTTTTTTAAAGGTTCTATTTTCCCATAATTCCTCATCCTTCTTTTTCTCCCTTCTATTTCCCCTCCATCTCCCTTCATCTCTATCTCTAAACCCACCAAGATGAAGCTTCATAAGTTTTAAAATATATGTACAAATGAATCTTTCGATTAGTCTTTTCTCTTAGTCTTATATCTCTATGAAAATGCGATGAACTCTAATTCTGAATTTTAAAGTTTTGCAACTTTTTGACAAAATCTTCATGTCAATTTGATAGATCATCTAAAGCTCCATATATTGACAAGTGTAACACTTACTAATTTAATGTCTTAACTAAATCTACATTGGTTATGTTGATTATGAATTATACAATTTGGAACATTTTAAAATTTATCAGCATAAGTTTCCAAGCAAACCCTCTAAATTTTGGAAAAAAAAATTGTTTAGAAGAATTCTTATGAAATTATAAGTATTGTCTAACTAGGGATTTTTATACCTTAGTACCATAAGTTAGTCAACAGGTAACTTAAATACTACAAAATATTGTTATAATTTCTATCTTATGTTTTTTTAAAAAATAACTAATAAAAAGTTTTGGTAATGCCAACTAACCTTTTAGGTGATTTTGACTTCAACATCAATAATAATACATAGAATGTTCGCATACGGTGAAAAAAAGATAAAGCTTAGAATATTCTAACCTAAGATAGGAATTACGAATAATCACCTTTGGATAAAAATATTACAAATAATCAATATAAAATAATTTATTGTGCACTCTTCTCCAAGAAAGATATCAATAAAATTCCAGTTATTGGGTCTAATGGGACTTCTCCGAGTCATATAAATCATAATGTTTGATGTCAAGTATACAATCCCTATAGTATGTACTCATTCTCCTTTTCTCGAATGTAATGTGCTCTTATATAACAAAAAAGTATTCCAATTGTTGTTTGTACTTATCAAATTGTTGCCAAAATACACTTCATGAGTATAAAAAAGAATTATAGAAAAGGATAATCATAATCATCTCTATTAGCACATTAAATAAGAGTTTAATTTTATGATGGAACATAAAATAACATACTTATTATATAACCCAAAGGAAACACGTGACAAATCAAATGTATTTCCAACTTTTCATGAATTTCTTAACTCGACAAAAGTTGGATATTAGGGTAAACATGGCCCTTGGGTAGTTGCTTTAGGGTTAGATATAATTTAATAGCCCTCGTCAACACGGGATTTCATTCCCTCTTGATCGGATCTGAAAATTCATCACGTTGTTTGAGGTCAAAATCTGGTGCCTGGTGGACTGCACTTTAACTTTAGATAAAGGTAGTGCATCGTAGGGATTAAGAAATTGGTTGCCATGTGCCTTTTATGTTTTTATTTTTATGTGAGCCATTTGCTTTTTTAAGGGACTCATGAACAAACAGAGTCCG
>QAOA01003614.1:180966-223781 GCA_003255065.1 Cercis canadensis | reverse complement strand
CTCTCTCTCTCTCTCTAACTCTAGAGATCACTCTCATGGATTTCTCCCATAGAAATCTAAGATACAAAACCCAAGTGTTTGGTTTAGCCCCAAGAAGAAACTCTCTTAAAGAGTAAATGTATTACAATGAAGATCTTGATACATGAAAGGATGACTGAGAGTAGGAAGAAGAAGATGAAGAACTCAGCTTTCAACAATGGCTTCCTTCTCTCTCTAAAATGTTTTTCTTCTCTCTTCACTTCATGAATCATGCAAAGCCTTGAAGTCTTCTTGCTTTATTGGCTTTCTTGTACACATGAAAGACCAAACGGTGAGGGAAAAGAGGAGCCACCAACCGGCTGACTCCTTGTCAATGAATCACATAGCTTTTGTCCTTTGGTCCACAAAAGTATCTCTTTGTGTAAGAGGATAGATAACTTTCTTGAAACATGGGCTTTTCCAAAGTGCACTTAAAAGGTAACCTTCCATTCTCTAAGAGTACAACTCTTAGTCAGATGTGAAAAAGGGAAACTTTGGCCTGTAGTCCGTGTAAGACTTTTTCCACATCAGCAATCTCGTAAACTTATCACATAAGCAAGAACTAGTTCTTAAAAATAAGTTTTTCAAGACTTCATTTGAAGATTGTTCTAGATAACAACTTAAAAACTCAACAAAGATTAATAGCAATAAGACAAACAACACATATAAGAAATAGCAAGACATTATTGTTATCATCAAAACATGTTCAGAGACTTGTGAGGCTAACAAAGTATCGTCCCATAGAAATTGTGACTAATAAGTACCAAAATTGAGTGTATTCTAATTTTATCTAGAGAATCAATGAGTGTATATAAGTGATAATCTAAAGGCAAAAAATATTAAATTAGTGATGAGTAGAAAAATGGATGAGAAATATCTAGGGTTTTTGATTTCACCATAGTTATTCCAATTTGTTATTCCTAATTCATTAACCAAGAATAATTTTTCTAATTGCTAGCCAATAACCTAAATTATTTATTAGCCTTTCCTAAGGTCAAACAAAAATATCTCCAAGTTATGAACCCACTATATTTTTATGTGAATTACAAATAACCTATAAATTCACTTAATTCTATGATTCAACCACTATATTCAGTTGAAAAAGCTACAAGTACAATTGCCACTCTACAGAAAAATGGAAACTTGGTGCTACGTGAAAATGCAACTAGAAGGATATTGTGGCAAAGCTTTGATCTTCCCACAGACACTCTTCTACCAGGAATGAAACTAGGTTTCAACAAAAGAACAGGCCAAAACTGGATTTTGACTTCTTGGAGAAACAATAGCTTGCCTGCTTTGGGATCTTTCACCTTTGGTATTGACCCCAAGTATCCCAACGAACTAACAATTTGGTGGCGACGAGAAATCAATTGGAGAAGTGGCGCCTGGCAGCAAGAACATGGCACTTTCAGCAGCTCAAATCTTACGTCCACTTCCTTCAACGATTACCACCACTACGGCGACGGGAGAAGTTTTGACAACTACTCCAATGAGAGGAACCATAGCCGTATTGCCGATTACAATTTCCATTACATTTCAACTGAAGATGAAGTATATTTCACTTATTCTGTGAACACAAATACATCAGACACAGGATCAACCCTAAAGTTTCCAAGGTTAACTATTAACCCTTATGGTGCTGTGTACAAAGGACAACTTCCAGACCAGGTCACGTGCTCTATTTACTTTGAGCCATAAACAAAATTCAAAAACAAACTTAAACAGAAACCTACCGACTTGGTCAAACAGCAGCTTTATAGCACTTAGTCAAACAGCAGCTTTATAGGCACATTTTCAACACTCCTCCTTGCCTTAATAGCTGCTGACACCTAGTTTGCTTCTCAAGGCTTCGAATTTGGCTTTTGGAAGGGCTTTTGTTAAAACATCTGCATTTTGATCTTCAGTCCTGCAATAGAGTAGACTGACTTCACCTTCTCTCTGTACTTCCATTAAGAAAAACAACTTGATCTTAAAGTGCTTAGTCTTGCCATGAAAGACAGGATTATTTGAGATTGAAATTGCAGCTTGGTTGCCAACAAAACTCTGTGTTGGTTCATTTTGCTCCATATGCAAATCTGCAAGAATATTTCTGATCCATATTGCTTGATTCACAGCAGCAGTGGCTGCCACATATTCAGCCTCAGTAGTGCTTTGTGCCACAACATCTTGCTTCTTCGAACACCACGAAAACACTCCTGATCCAAAGCTAAAACAAAAACCTGTTGTGCTTCTCATGTCATCAACCGAACCTGCCCAATCACTATCAGAATATCCATGAAGCTTAAAATTCTGAGAGTGAGAGTACTTAATGCCATAATCCACAGTGCCCTTAACATATCTCACAATCCGTTTAGCAGCTTGAAAATGCACTTCACTGGCACAATGCATGAATCTTGAAAGTATGCTTACTGCAAACATAATGTCGAGTCTGGTTGCAGTAAGATACATTAAACAACCAATTAAGCTTCTATAATTCTGTTCATCAACTTTATCTGCTTCATCATCTTTGCTAAATTTCTCCTTCTGGTTCATTGGAGTAGTAGTGCATTTACAATCCTCCATGCGGAATTTTTTGAGTATTTCCTTTGCATACTTCTTTTGGCATATGTCCTACAGACTTGGTCAAACAGCAGCTTTATAGCACTTAGTCAAACAACAGCTTTATAGGCACGTTTTCAACACTCCTCCTTGCCTTAATAGCTGCTGACACCTAGTTTGCTTCTCAAGGCTTCGAATTTGGCTTTTGTAAGGGCTTTTGTTAAAACATCTGCATTTTGATCTTCAGTCCTGCAATAGAGTAGACTGACTTCACCTTCTCTCTGTACTTCCCTTAAGAAAAACAACTTGATCTTAAAGTTCTTAGTCTTGCCATGAAAGACAGGATTATTTGAGATTGAAATTGCAGCTTGGTTGTCAACAAAAATCTTTGTTGGTTCATTTTGCTCCATATGCAAATCTGCAAGAATATTTCTGATCCATATTGCTTGATTCACAGTAGCAGTGGCTGCCACATATTCAGCCTCAGCAGTGCTTTGTGCCACAACATCTTGCTTCTTCGAACACCACGAAAACACTCCTGATCCAAAGCTAAAACAAAAACCTGTTGTGCTTCTCACGTCATCAACCGAACCTGCCCAATCACTATCAGAATATCCATGAAGCTTAAAATTCTGAGAGTGAGAGTACTTAATGCCATAATCTACAGTGCCCTAACATATCTCACAATCCGTTTAGCAGCTTGAAAATGCACTTCACTGGCACAATGCATGAATCTTGAAAGTATGCTTACTGCAAACATAATGTCGGGTCTGGTTGCAGTAAGATACATTAAACAACCAATTAAGCTTCTATAATTCTGTTCATCAACTTTATCTGCTCCATCATCTTTGCTAAATTTCTCCTTCTGGTTCATTGGAGTAGTAGTGCATTTGCAATCCTCCATACGAAATTTTTTGAGTATTTCCTTTGCATACTTCTTTTGGCATATGAAGACTCCTTCATGATCTTGCTTCACCTCCATTCCCAGAAAAAAAGTCATCAATCCAAGGTCTATCATCTCAAATTCTTGGAGCATTTCAGCTTTAAACTCCTTTATTACTTTCTCATAATTTCCTGTTACAAGCAAATCATCAACATAGACAGAAACTATAATTAAATTAGTATCTGTCTGCTTTCCATATAGAGTAGGTTCACTTGGACTTCTGATAAATCCAAGGCTTTGAAGGTGTTCATCAATCCTGCTATACCAGGCCCTAGGGGCCTGTTTAAGGCCATACAAGGTCTTCTTTAACTTGTAGACCTTCTCCTCCTGTCCCTTAACTTGGAACCCTTCAGGCTGCTCTACAAATATTTCCTCCTGCAAATAATCATTTAAGAAGGCAGATTTCACATCTTGATGGTAAACTTTCCATCTTTTATGTGCAATTAAGGCAAGCAACATTCTGATTGTATCAAGGCGTGCAACTGGAGCAAACGTTTCTGAAAAATCTACTCCAAGCACTTGAGCATATCCCTTCACCACCAATCTTGCTTTGTGTTTGTTTAAAGAACCATCTGCATTAAGTTTGGTTCTATAAACCCATTTGACTCCTATGGGCTGTTTGTGTTGCGGTCTGTCCACCAACTCCCATGTGCCATTTTTTTTGATCATTCTGAGCTCTTCTTCCATTGCTTCAATCCATTCCTCATCCTTCTCAGCTTGTTTAAATTCTGCAGGTTCTAAGATAGCAACATTGCTTCTTTCATAAATTTCAGATAAGGGCCTTGTACCTCTGACTGGAGCATCATCTATGTCATCATCAAAGTGTTGTGGAATTTCTGGCAACTGCTTCTTTATTGGCTCTTCCCAGCTCCATTGTTTATCCTCTATGAACATGACATCTCTGCTTACCAGAATTTTTCCATTTTGTGGTTGGAAAATTTTTTAAGCTTTTGAAGTGCAACTATATCCAATGAAGATTCCTGGTTCTGCCTTTTTATCAAGTTTGTCTCTTTTAACCTGTGGCACATAAGAAAAACAAACACAACCAAAAACTTTTAGATTTTGTAAATATGGTTTGTAACCAAACCAGGCTTCAAATGGAGTTTTTTGCTGCAGAGCTCTGGTTGGCAGCCTATTTAGCAAGAATACTGCAGTGTTTGCAGCCTCTGCCCACAGCTTCTTTGGCAACTCCTTTTTATGCAACATACACCTTGTCATTTCCATAACACTTCGATTTTTCCTCTCACTTACGCCATTCTGTTGTAGGGTATAAGGTGCTGTGAGTTGGTGCTCAATACCAGCTTCTTCACAAAATCTGTCAAAAGTCTCATTTCTATATTTAGTCCCATTATCTGACCTTATTGTACGCAACTTGCAACCACTTTGATTTTCCACCAATGCTTTATATTTCCAAAATATATTAGCAACCTCAGATTTGGATTTGAAGAAATAAATCCACCAAAATCTAGTATAATCATCAATAAATGTAATATAGTATTTATTACCATTTAAAGATGATGTTTTTTGAGGTCCTCCAACATCCGTATGTACCAGCTGCAACTTGTGTGTTGCTCTCCATGCTGTTTGAGGAAATGGTCTTCTAACTTGCTTGCCATATTCACAATCCACACAATTTGCTAGCTTGTCTTCTAGCAATGGCATATCATTCAGCAAGTTATGTTTCTGCATGTATAGAAGTCCAACATGATGGAAGTGCCCAAGTCTTTTGTGCTATAAATCAGCATTGCTTACAGTGCTTGAAAAAGCCATTTGCTCCTCCTCCATTAGATTTAGAGCAAAACTTTTAGCTCTCATCTTCACTTTAAATACATCTCTATCTTTTGCATCTTTGATCAAACACCATCTGTCTTCAAATATGACTTTAAAGCCTTTTTCAACCAGCTGTGCAACACTAAGCAGGTTTTGGTCAATGTCAGGCACATATAAAACATCAGAGATATGTTTCAAACCTATTAGACTTTCTATAGCCACTGTTCCTTTTCCCTTGACTGGGATGAAATCACCATTTCCAATTTTTACTTTGGAAACGATGGCTTTGTCAAGCTCTTTAAAGAGCTTTTGGTCATTGGTCATGTGGTTTGTGCAGCCGCTGTCTATCAGCCAAGAATCGCTGGAGCTGTTACTTGTTGCAAAGCATGTTGTAACAAAGAGTTGCTCTTCTTGATGTTGCTCAGTAGATACTTTTGCCTCTTCATGTTGTTGAGACTTGCAAACCCGCTCCATGTGCCCAATATTGCCACACTTTCTGCACTTGACATCAGGCCTCCCCCAACATCTTCTTTGAGGATGATTTGTTTTTTTGCAATGTGGACATGGGGAAAAAGTCTCATTTTTGTTAACCTGCTGCTTATTGAAGCTTTCAGGTTTCTTGTTATTCTTCCTCTGGTCATTTTTCTTTTCTTTGCCTCCTCCTCAGTTTTGTGCTTTTATATTAAAAGCCCTTTGTACTGCCTCCTCTTGTCTCATCATTCTTCTCTGCTCCTATGCTGCAAAACATTTACTAATTCTCCCAAAGAGATACTTGACAGGTCTTTTGATTCTTCTAATGATGATATCTTTGATTCATATTTTTCAGGTATAGTGACTAGTATTTTTTGCACGATTCTTTCATCAAGGAAATCCTTACCAAGAAGTCGTACCTTATTTACAATGCTTAGCAACCTGTCAGCATAGCCTTTAATGGTTTCTGTCTCCTTCATGCACTGCATCTCAAATTCTTTGATCAAGTTAAGCACCTGCATGCCTTTGGTTCTTTCACTGCCTTGATATTCTGATTTGAGATAATTCCAGATATCCTTGGCAGACTGTAGATTCATAATTCTTGTAAATATTACGCTTGACACAGCAGAAAAAAGGCAAGCTTTAGCCTTAGACTTCTTCGTCTTCCTTTCTTTGTGATTCTTCAGCTGAGCCATTGTGGGGTTTTCAGGCAGTGGAAAAACTTCATAGTCATTTTCTACAGCCTCCCAAAGATCTAGAGCTTCAAAATGAACAGTCATCCTGATAGCCCAAGCTTCATAGTTATCACCATCAAAAATTGGTGGTGCAACTGTTGTGAATGGTGTGTCACCTTCCATTATGGGTTCACTCAACTAAACTCAAAAATCCCTCAAGATTAAACCTTTGATACCACTTTGTTGCTGTTTTCTTTTAAGAGCAGAAAGACAAAAGAAGTGGTTTCGGAGGATAATAATAATACTCATTGCATTGCTCTATAAATAGAGCAAGAGTTCAAATGAATTACAAAGGTGGCCCTTATTCTTAGGCATAACTAACAACCTTCCTAATATTGAGCCATAAACAAAATTGAAAAACAAACTTAAACAGAAACCTACAGACTTGGTCAAACAGCAGCTTTATAGCACTTAGTCAAACAGCAGCTTTATAGGCATGTTTTCAACAGATATGGAGCAACGGGACAAAGTTTAAAAGCAGAGACACTGATGATTGGCGTGCGCAGAGAATCAATTTCGTTGATAGATTTGAAAGAGTAGGTAAAATGTAGTCAACATTAATTTACTTCATGTACAAGCATATTATTGATTTGATTCATCACTATAGAAAATTGATCTAACAACATTGTTTTGGTGAAATGCAGAAAACAGATGGGGGATATCCCTCATTGCAATAGGAAGTTTTGTTGGTGTACTTTTATTATGCTACATATGCTATGTAATTCTGAAGAAATGCAAAAAAGAAGGTATTTTTATTGGAGATCTTTGATAAATTTGTTATCTAAGATTAGTTGTACTTATATTTATCTTCCTTTCATGTGACTTGACTAGTCGAGAGGAAAATAAAGACAGCTATGCTGATAAAAGAAATTGGAGGCCGTACTGTTGATTCCAGTCTAAATCACATAGCAAACGAGCGAAGCAAAGTCCGCAACTTTGAAATTTTTTATCACTCCCCTCCTTTTGTTCAACCTCTATTATTTTCGGATAAAAGAGGAGTTTGTCTACCTAGGATTGTTAGTTATCCTATGAGGGGTGTTATCCCTGTCTTTTGTCTGTAATTTTGGGATTTGTTGTTGTACTTTGCTCTTGTCTTTAATGAATTCCTTTCTTACCAAAAAAAAAAGTCCGCAAGTCCTATAATGAAATCCAGATATTCAGCTTTAGAAGCATTGCTACTACCACAAAGAACTTCTCAGTTGCAAATAAGCTAGGAGAGGGTGGCTTTGGATCAGTTTATAAGGTAAATTTCTTTCTAGGATTTAATTAAAGAATATGCAAGTCATCAAAAATTAATTAGTACATCATTTTAGGGGAAACTGCCAGATGGACAAGAGATAGCAATAAAGAGGCTTTCTAAAAGATCAGGACAAGGGCTAGTGGAGTTTAAAAATGACGCTATACTTATACCTAAACTGCAGCATACAATTCTAGTAAGGCTTTTAGGATTTTGTGTTGAGAGAGAAGAAAGAATATTAGTATACGAGTACATGCACAACAAAAGTTTAGACTTTTACATCTTTGGAATGTTATCTTTACAGTACCAATTGAAAATTCTCCTTTTTAATTTTTCTTTGTTTGTCTATGCTATAGTCTGTCTTACTTTGATACAGATTCTGAAAAAAAGAAATTGCTAAACTGGAGAAAAAGATTTAGCATTATCGAAGGAATTGCTCAAGGGCTGATATATCTACATATGTATTCAAGATTAACAGTGATTCACCGATACTTAAAAGCTAGCAAATATATTATTAGATAATGAGATGAATCCAAAAATTAGTGACTTTGGCTTGGCAAGAATATTCGAGATGAAAGGAGGTGAAAAAACCACAAAGAGAATTGTTGGAATACAATGAGTATAATTTTTTAACTATTAAGAATTAGTTATATCTTTTTTTCTCCTTTAACAATATATAACTATTCCATTCAAAATAAACAACTCAGTTCATTAATTCCTTAATTTCTTGAGTGGTTATATGTCTCATGAGTAGGCTATGAACGACATTGTGTCTGTGAAAACTGATGTGTTTAGCTTCGGAGTCCTAGTGCTTGAGATAGTAAGTGGCAGAAAGAATAGTTCTCGCTATCACTTGGATTACCCACTCAACCTTATTGGACTAGTAAGTGAGATGGAATTCAGGTTTTGTAAACAATACAACTCTGGCAGTCCTACAGTTTGCACAACATTGTTAATTAGAATTTACTTGTTTAATGCAGGCATGGCAGCTCTGGAATGAAGACAAAGTTATGGAACTAATTGACCAGTCATTGCTTGATTGCTGCCCTATTCATGAAGCACTAAGATGTGTTCAATTGGGTTTGTTATGTGTACAACACCTTGCAGCAGATAGACTAAGCATGTTAGGAGTTGTTTCAATGCTCTCAAATGAAACTGCCTCACTGCCTGCTCGTAAAAAGCAAGCGTTCTGTATTGATGTAGAAGCAGATGAACCACACGGGTCAGAAGAAATGCTAGAAGCTTTTTCCATAAATGGGGTGACCATGGCAGTATTGGATGCCAGATAAATGCAGTCTGTATTATATGATCACAAAACAACGCNCTCTGGAATGAAGACAAAGTTATGGAACTAATTGACCAGTCATTGCTTGATTGCTGCCCTATTCATGAAGCACTAAGATGTGTTCAATTGGGTTTGTTATGTGTACAACACCGTGCAGCAGATAGACTAAGCATGTTAGGAGTTGTTTCAATGCTCTCAAATGAAACTGCCTCACTGCCTGCTCCTAAAAAACAAGCGTTCTGTATTGATGTAGAAGCAGATGAACCACACGGGTCAGAAGAAATGCTAGAAGCTTTTTCCATAAATGGGGTGACCATTGCAGTATTGGATGCCAGATAAATGCAGTCTGTATTATATGATCACAAAACAACGCAAAAAAGCAAATTTATATGCTTGATAGTTGTTATATTTGCTTGGTTCAGCAGATCAAGTTTGTGAAGAATAGGATATAAGAAAAGCTAATAAGCCACTTGCTGAGTCAAACATCCTCACTATTTCATTGCCACAAAAGCAAAAAAAAAAAAACACAAAACTTCAGTTTGCACATTCATGTCCACTCATAATTTTCCATATGAATGAAATGTCAGCTGCCAATAATTTCTGTGCGTGTGGACCGAAAAGAAATTCATGGGAAACTTAATTGGTTTGTCTCTTGTTTCGTGTGTCCCACATTAGATGTCGCAAACAAATTTGACCCGGGTGCAGCTTAAATAATTGGGGGACTTTAACTTACCCCATATAAAAATGGGGTTAAACAACCTCATCTCAAGTGGACCACAAAAATTATGAAAAATGTGCTGACAATAAGGCCAACACATTTACTTAATCTGCTATAAGCTTTAGAATAATTAATATAAATTTAATAGTAATATTTTCACTTATTACAAATCAGCAACAATTTTTTTAAAGGTTCTATTTTCCCAGCATTCCTCATCCTTCTTTTTCTCCCTTCCGTGTCCCCTCCATCTCCCTTCATCTCTATCTCTAAACCCACCAAGATGAAGCTTCATAAGTTTTAAAATATATGTGCAAATGAATCTTTCGATTAGTCTTGTCTCTTAGTCTTATGTTTCCATGAAAATACGATAAACTCTAATTTTGAATTTTAAAGTTTTGCAATTTTTTGACAAAATCTTCATGTCAATTTGATAGATCATCGAAAGCCCCATATATTGACAAATGTCACACTTACTAATATAATGGCTTAACTAAGTCTACATTGGTTATGTTGATTATGAACTATACAATTTGGAACATTTTAAAATTTATTAGTATAAGTTTCCAAGCAAAGCCTCTAAATTTTGGAAAAAAAATTTGTCTCTAAATTTTGGAAAAAAAATTTGTTTAGAAGAATTCTTATGAAATTATAAGTATTGTCTAACTAGGGATTTTTATACCTTAGTACCATAATTTAGTCACTATGTAACTTAAATACTACAAAAAAATTGTTATAATTCCTATCTTATGTTATAAAAAAAATAACTTATAAAAAGTATTGGTAATGCCAACTAACCTTTTAGGTGATTTTGAGTTGAACATGAAAAATAATATATAGAACGCATACAGTGAAAAAAAGATAGAGCTTAAGAATATCATAACCTTTATGTAAATGTTGATACTGATTAATTAGAGACTTCATATCTTAGTACCTTAGTTATTGAGATGATAAAATTATTGTGGAATGTTCATTCAATATAACATGTAACCATCTTTAGTCTTACGTTTCTTATATATTATTCTACTTTAAGTAATAATAAGCGTAGTTTATGTGTGAGAATTTGCAATTCAATGGAGCCCTAAAATCAAAGCACTGAAGGATCCTCTTTCTATAGATTATGACAACCTAATCCTACTTAGATCATTTTTATTAGAAGTCATTACTAATTAATTTTGATACAATTTTCTTTTTTATATAAATGTCTCAAATATGTTAAATACTTAAAAGTTAAAACATCTATTTTAATTAAAATTGGTTAATATAAAATCAGAAAAGGGCACATTATCTTATATTTAATGCTTATTAAGAGAAATGGTCATAGAGAATTAGAGATTGAAGATAAACTTTAAAACTTCACTAATTATTAGTGTAAAAAGTCAATGTTTTAAATATAACAATAACAAAAAGTATTTATCATGAAAAAACCTTTAAATTTTAATTTTTTACCTATATGAAGGAAATTTTAAGTGCATAAAATGAGAAAATAGCTGCCTCCCTATAGAAAAAAAAAATAGCTTCTTACTAACAAAACACCATTTAAATATTTATGGTACTTTTATTTAATTTAGTACTTGTAATTTTTTGATTAATGATATATTGTTAATGGTAAAAAGAGAATACCACATTCACATGCAAAAATGTCTCCAAAATTATTTGGATTGCCAAAACTAGAAAACTCAGTTTTTTCCATGTCACAATAAGTTATTAGACAATTATTCTCACTTTAGGCAATGAAATAGATAATATATAGTTCAATAATTATTTTAATATGCATCATTCACCACAAGAGAGAGTACCACATATATATAATTGCTAGCCATGTGAAAATCATACACAATAATTTTCAGGGCAAAATTCTGAGAGTACAATATCATTTTAATGATGTAACGTTTTTAAAAGTTGAGAAAAAATAATTTTGGACATCTAAAAATTCTCAAAAAATTTTAGAAGGTAGAATAAGGAGAGTGAAGAAGAACTGGGCAAGTTTCAAAAAAAAAAAAGACTCCAAGCATGTGGGCCTCACGTGCCCTCACTCTCCTGACACGCAAGTGAGTTTCGCTTGAGAATACTATTCATCATCTTCTACCTCTATCTAGGTCTACAATTGGGTCACTAGACTAGGTTACAGACCCGGTTCTGGCAAGAATCAGTTCTTCAACATTTCTAATATCTTTCAACATGATTTTCACAGCATTAAACTCAAAATTTGAGATCAAACCCGCATGAATATTTTATTAAAAAATCACAAAACTTTGAAATTCAAAGTTAGGATTAATTCCATTTTCATGCAAAAATTCACCATTCAAATCCTACTTATAAATATGAAAGTAAGAGAGAGACACTACAAGAAAATCAGCTGTTTGTCACAAACAAAATCTGTGAGAAAATGACATTTTTTCCATGAGAAACGTGTTTCTCATGGACCCATTGCCCTGATAAAAAGTAGAATGACAAACACAATTTCTCACGCAAATTGTCATCTGTGAGAAATTTCTCATGGACAATATCCGTGAGAAAAATCAGCGGAGTCTCACGATGTGCCTGTGGATTTTCTCACGGAACCATTATATGAGACAAGTTTCTCGTAGACAAAGTCCATGAGAACGACTATCACAAGTTAAAAAAAAATTAATTTTTATTTTTATGTTTTCTCATGGATTGATCTGTAAGAAATTTCGTGAGAAAAACCCCTACTACCCCTATTCTACACCTTGTTTTTCTACTAACCAAAAACTTGCAAAGTAAAATAACCAGCAATGGCATAAGCAGAACAATATTAACAACAGTAGAGGAGTAAAATGCAATCAAATTTTATTAAAATTAAAGAATTTATACAAAAGAACCTATACTGAAAGATAATGTGAAAAAAAAATATACAAAATCAATCTTTACATATACAAAAAGGATGATATCAATCGCTTTCTAGAACATAATCACTTAGGGGATCTTCCTCGATTTCTTCATCACTGCTATGATATTCATCTTCTTCCTCTTCCTTAGCACCTTCTCCTATGTCATCATCTACATCAGTAACAAAGATTGGATTCGCACCAGTAACAACTTCCTCTTAGCAGTTGAAGCGATATATCTCAAATCTATCAGTGTCCGATCATCATCAACAATTAACGCCGATGAGTGGTGTGGTTCATCTTGGTAGGGATCATCTGGGGCATCAATTGTGTGTCTAGTCTTCGTATGAATGACTTGTAATCATCCCCGCTTATTAGGAGTTGTGCATGGGTAAAAAGAAAAATAAACTTGCTCTGCTTGTTGAGCTAAGATGAATGGGTCATCCCCCTTATATGTTATGCTTGAGTTTACCTCCACAAATTCATATTTTGGATAACTCTTTATCTCCTAAGATGAAGGATCATACCATTTGAAATCAAATAGTATCAATCGATAACTATGTGAACCCGTATATGCAATCTCAATGATTTCTTGTAGTACCCCATAATAGGAGGATTCAACTTCACCATAACCAGATCCCTTTAAACAAAATCTGTTGTTATTTGTTTTTCGATCTTGGGACCAAGCATCTGTATGAAATTTATAACTGTTGATATTTACTCGGTCCTATATCTGAACCTTCCTTAAGAGAACCCAAGCTAAAAATATTAAAAGCTCGTCAATAATACCATTATGAGGGTTTTGTACCTACATATAATTAACAAGAGGTTAGTAATATACTAAAGCAGAATTGAATACAATTAAATATTAAAAATAGTTAGAGTCACGTACAAAATCTTTAAACCATTGAGGAAATTCAATGAAGATGTGCTTATCCATTTGATCATTTAGGAGATTGCTGTACATTGAGGTTAATTCATGTATGTACATGCTGCAACATAAACAAAAAATTGATTATACACATAAAATTCAAATTTAATCATCAAAATTAACCAAGATATTAAGCTGGAACTTACTTCAAGTAAGGTTTAACTTCTGGGCAATTGAGCAACACAAACATTATTGCAGCTGCTAGTTTCTTATCATTAAGATATCGTCGTTGCGAGGTTCCATGGAGGAAACCAGGATAATTGAAGACAAAAATAGGTTGTCCGGCATAAATTTCCCTACCATCATCATTGTGAGGCATTCTTCTAGTCAATGGACGTGAGACTCGAAATAGTACAAACAAAAAGTTGAAGTTTTCTCAATGATGTATGCTTCGCAAATCGAACATTCCACAAAGGCTTTGTTTTTAACCTTTCGCTTTAAGGTATGAAGAAACCTTTTGAAATGATACATCCACCTATATTGGATAGGTCCACTGTTGATCGCCTCTTCAACTAAATGAATCGGTAAATGCTTTATCACATCAAAGAAACCAGAAGGGAAAATCTTCTCAAGTTTGTACAAGATTATGAGAATATTTTGCTCCATTATCTGCAAGTCAACCGTGCACAAAGTAGGAGAGCAAAGATCTCAAAAAAATTGGCTCAACTCAAGATGTTCCCAAACTTCCCTAAGCAACCCACTAAAAGCAATTGGTAAGAGTCTCTCTAGAAAGACAAGATTATCATGACTTTTAATGTGGGTCAAAGTCCACAGATTAATATCGACACAATTCCCTAAGTTTGAGGAATATCTATCAGGAAGCTTCACACTTTGCACCTACTCACATACGGCTCTCTTCTGGTCAATACTAAGTGTGTACAATGCCTTGGGTTTCGCAATCTTTCCATTTTCCAAGTCTTGCAACTTCAAACTAGGACATTTACACAACTTTGTCATACCTAGTATTAACTTCACATTGTCTTTACTCTTGCCTTTTACATCCATGATCGTATTGAAGACATTCCCTAAGACATTGTTCTCTGTATGCATCACATCAATGTTATGACGAATCAACAAATCATGCCAATATGGTAGGTCCCATAAAATACTACACTTTGTCCAGTTGTAGGTTTCACCATAACCACTAGAAAGAACACCCCACTCTTTGTTACTCTCGGTTGTCTTAACACTTGTATGTAAATTTCATCTCTAGAGTAGCGCCTTAGTGAGATGCCCTTCTCCATAATATTCCTCAAGAAGTTAATTTTGTTATAATGGAAAGGATTATCTTGGGGCAAAAATTGTTGGTGGCAATCAAAATAACATATTTTACGTCCATGCTTTAATAGAATGCCTTCGAACCATGCATGCAGATCGGGCATCCCAACTTCCCCGCTGTTTGCCAATCAGATAGCATTCCATATGCAGGGAAGTCATTAATAATCCACAAGAGAGCTGCCCTCATTCGAAAGTTTTGCTTTAAAGAAATGTCATAAGTAAATATTTTTTCATCCTAAAGCAATTTCAAATCATTAAGTAAAGGTTGCAAAAAGAAGTCTATTTTGCTTTTTGGATTATGAGGACCAGGAATAATGACAATCAAGAACATGTATTCTCTTCTCATGCATATGCCAGATGGAAGATTGTAAGGAGTATAGATTACAGGCCAACATGAGTATGTCTTCACACCCATTTCAAAAGGACTGATACCAACAGCACATAGACCTAACATCATATTCCACGGTTCTGATGCAAAATCTAGGTAAACTATGTCAAAATGTTTCCCTGTATCTTCGTCAAATGGATGGGACAACACCCCTTCTTCACGTTGGTGGTCCTTATATCATCTCATAGCCTTTGTAGATGCGTTAGATGCAAAAAGTCTTTGCAATCTAGGGATAATTGGAAAATACCATATATGCTTAGTTAGAACTTCCCTAACCTTCCCCCGTCCAACCTTGAATGTTCTAAATCATGCTTCACCACAAACCCGACATTGCCTAGTAGCTTCATCTTCTCCATAATACAACATACACTCATGTGGACAACTATCAATCTTTTTAAACCCACAACCAAATTTAGAAACCAATGTCTTTGTCTGATACAAATTAGTTGGCATCTTATGACTTGGAGGTAATATCTTCGTCATCAATGTAATAAGTTTATCTATAGAACTTTTAGGAATATTGTAGTCTAACTTGATGCTTAACAATCTAACAGCAGTTGAAAGGATAGAGTGTCTTACATCTATCCCATAATGGAGACTGAACGGCCCTTAACATATCATAAAACTTTGCAAATTCTGGATTCAGATCCTCCTCTAGTATATACTCCGATTTGAAAAAGAGTCCAACATCATCCATAATCATATGCTCATACCAAGGTAAATATTAGTTTTCTACATCCATTAGGACAATGACTGGATGAACCTCTCTATAATTATCCTAATAATAGTAATCATTCATGAAGCCTTTCGTGTGTAGGTGTATCCTAACCTCATCCAATGTACAAAACTTATGGCATTTGTATTTAGTACATGGACATCTAATCTTTCCTCCTTCAATATACACTTGTTGATTGGCAAACCCAATAAAAACCTCAACACCGGCATAAAAATCATCTCTAACAACCTTACTATTTAGAACAAGTCTCTCATACATCTAGCAACGATGTTCAGGGATATCCATATTCCTTCAATGTTCAAAACAAAATGAAGTTGATAATTTTTTCCTATAATTCTTCAAAGGTACTAAGTTCTACTCCAGGTATGACTTTTATCTCATTCTTGAAGTTTGTTCCACCACTAATAGAAGCTTATAGGGACCAAGTAGGTCAACTAAATTTCGGCAGCAGCTCCTCATGGTTCTCCAAGTACACGAATTATTCTGTTTAACCAGCATGAATATGTATCCAGAGAAACAAAATAGATGTGCTACAAAATTTAGTTCTCCTACTTGCTCCCAAAGCTCTATCATCCTATTAGTGGAACAATTACATCAAGAATAGTCTCAAAATTGGTGACTATCCAAGATTTTATCTTACACGATTAACTTTCAGACGGGTTTCTAAGTTAACCTCACTAATTTATCATATATAACTCTAACGTACATTCATTTCACAAATTATACAAATAAGCTACATATAACATACAACAAGAGCCTCAAATATAGTTCTCAAAATCTGAACAATTTCACACAATTTAATTTAATAAATTATTCTCTAAACCCCACAAAATTAAAATTCATCAATACTAATTCAAAAAAAAATAACAAAAAATCATCCAAACCCTCTACATATATCATATATCAAAAGCCCTCAACCAATTTCAACATGAAAAATCCACAACTACTCCAATTTTAACATTGAAATTCAGATTTAACACAAAATACAAACTCATAAACCCAACCATTAATCAAGTTTCTAATTCATCAAATACCTATCTACAACCAATTTACACTTAAACTAGTCCAACAGTATAGAAAAAAATAACCCATTTCGTGCATCTTTGAAAAAGAAAATAGAAGAGAAAATCAGAGAGAAATTTGAGGAAAAATAATCTACCTCAACTCCAAAGCTTTAAAAATAAGAAGTAGATAATCTACACACATCGCAAAATGCCCTCTAGTCGTGAAAATTCGCTGCACACGAAGCTTGACCGAGAGAAATGGCCGGAATTTCTATTTCTTTCTAACTTTCAAATGACGAAGATGAGTCTCGGGTGTTGTAGAAATTTCCAGTTTTCTCACGAATTTTCTCACGGACTTTGCCCAACCAAATTTCCCTCCTCCACGCGTCTAGTGAAACAGAGCGTTTTATTTCTCATTGATACAATCCATGAGAAAATTTGTGAGAAATCCATTCCAAAAACTGTTCGTTTAGCTTTCTCACGAACACCATTCCGTGAGAAACTTACATGTCATCTTCTGTCAGGTTTTCTCACGAACTATATCCGTGTGAACACTTCGCACCACATTCCCCTCATATTCTCTCAGATTGTCTCATGGATTTCTCACAGATTTTTCTCACTGAACATAAGACCTTGTGAAAATCCATGAGAAAATTCCTCATTTTCATTGCTCGTGACAAAAACTCATTTTTTTCATAAAAATTTCTCACGGATTTTTGGTCTGTGAGAAATTCCATGAGAATTTTGCCTTTTTTTGTAATGAGTGTGAGATTTATTCTCTTCAATTTTTTGACTTATTTTTTACATTATTGTTATTCACTCATCTTAATCTATTTATTAATGCATATTTTTAAATTTTACCATGCTCAAAATTTTATTTTAAATTGTGAATCTTTATGTATAAATTTGAATATAATTCTTTCTAAGAAAATTTCATAAATTTGTTTGTGAAAAATATGTAAATGGATAGGAATATTATACTTTGTGTACTCTCAACTTTAACATAATTTAATTACTAAAAGGAAAGTTTTAACATAAATTATTATTTTAAGTGGGGTGCTAACATAATTTTAATTAAATTAGTGGATCGCATTAACATTGACGCACAAGTTGAGAAATGACCAACTGAACAGGTAACCAAAAATAAATATCGACCACTAAATTTGGCACATAGCACAAGAAACGGTGGTGAGTGTGCCACTTAGAATGGAGTTATATAACTCCATATTTTTACCTGGGATAAATTAAAGGCCCCCTAAATAAATTGTTGTGTTTTAGACTATTTCCTTTGAAAAATATAAACTCGTCGGAGAAATCAACGCCATAGGGAAAAGGAAGGGAAGGAGCATTGGAAAGGAAGATTAATTGAAGATTTCTTGCCGTCTTGCTTGATTCACTCACTCTGCATTTCCTCTATGCTTCTCTCGTTTGGAAGCCTATTTTGGGCGTGTTTGGTAAGAGTGAAAATGGAATGAATGGAGGGACAACCAAAAAATGTGAACATCTATCATATTATTTGTGATGTTTAGATACATTTTAAATTTCACTCTTCTAGCTCTGTGTAATGTTCTGAAATAATTTTGCCATAAATAATCATTTTAGTCTTTGAATATTAATTTTTCTTTTCGTGAATAATATTTGAGTTTTTCTGAATTGATTTCTCAATATTCTTATAGTCATTTCAAGAGATTTCTATTGGATCAATTAGTTCATTGTGATTTTTCATTTTCTTGTTAGCTCTAGTGCTATTATTAGTGGTAAACACTAAGTTAAAGATTTCTCTATAATGAAGGAACCATAGAGTTTCAGTAAGAATGAGTAACTTCTTATTCAGTTCTAGAGATTCATCAACATTTAAATTTACATATGTTTTCTTTCATCAAAGAAAAAAAAAAAGTATACATACCATGTTAAATATTGTATATAAAATTTGAGTAGTAAGAAAAAAATTAAGAGGGTCAAGTTTAGACAAGACTAAAGAAAAATATTGNCGGAAAAAATGATCTTGGGGTAAAAATTGTCGATGACAATCAAAATAACATATTTTATGTCCATGCTTTAATAGAATGCCTTTTAACCATGCATACAAATCAGACATCCCAACTTCCCAGCTGTTTGCCAACCAGATAACATTTCATATGCAGGGAAGTCATTGATAATCCACAAAAGAGCTACTCTCATTCGAAAGTTTTGCTTTAAAGAAATGTCATAAGTATGCATTCTTTCATCCCAAAGCAATTTCAAATCATCAAGTAAAGGTTACAAAAAGACATCTATTTTGCTTTTTGGATTATGAGGACCAGAAATAATGACAGTCAAGAACATATATTCTCTTCTCATGCACATGCCAAATGGAAGATTGTAAGGAGTATGAATTACAGGCCAACATGAGTGTGTCTTCACATCCATTTCAAAAGGACTGAGACTATCAACACGTAGACCTAACCTAACATTCCTCAGTTCTGATGCAAAATCTGGGTAAACCATGTCAAAATGTTTCCATGTATCTCCGTCAGATGGATGAGACAACACCCCTTCTTCACGTTGGTAGTCCTTATGCCATCTCATAGCCTTTGCAGATGAGTTAAATGGAAAAAAGTCTTTGCAATCTAGGGATAATTGGAAAATACCACATATGCTTAGTTAGAACTTCCCTAACCTTCTCCCGTCTAACTTTGAATGTTCTAAATCATGCTTCACCACAAACCCGACATTGCCTAGCAGCTTCATCTTCTCCATAATACAACATACACCCATGTGGACAATTGTCAATCTTCTTATACCCACAACCAAATTTAGGGACCAATGTCTTTGTCTGATACAAATTAGTTAACATCTTATGACCTGGAGGTAATATCTCCGTCATCAATGTAATAAGTTCATCTATAGAACTTTTAGGGATATTGTAGTCTAACTTGATGCTTAACAATCTAACAGCAGTTAAAAGGACAGAGTGTGTCTCACATACATCCCATAATGGAGACTAAGCGGCCCTTAACATATCATAAAACTTTTGCAAATTCTAGATTTAGATCCTCCTCTAGTATATACTCCGGTTCGAAAGAAAGTCCAACATCATCCATAATCATATGCTCATACCGAGGTAAATATTAGTTTTCTACATCCATTAGGACAATGACTGGATGAACCTCTCTATAATTATCCCAATAATAGTAATCATCCATGAAGCCTTTCGTGTATAGGTGTATCCTAACCTCATCAAATGTACAAAACTTACAACATTTGTATTTAGTACATGGACATCGAATCTTCCCTCCTTCAATATACATTTGTTGTTGACTGGCAAACCCAATAAAAACCTCAACACCGACATAAAAATCATCTCTAACAACCTTACTATTTGGAATAAGTCTCTCATACATCTAGCGACGATGTTCAAGGATATCTACATTCCTTCAATGTTCAAAACAAAATGAAGTTGATAATCTTTTCCCACAATTCTTCAAAGGTACTAAGTTCTACTCCGTGTATGGCTTTTATCTCAGTCTTGAAGTTTGTTCCACCACTAATAGAAGCTTATAGGGACTAAGTAGGTCAACTAAATTTCGGCAGCACCTCCTCATGGTTCTCCAAGTACACGAATTATTCTGTTTAACCAGCATAAATATGTACCTAGAGAAACAAAATAGAGGTGCTGCAAAATTTAGTTCTCCTACTTGCTCCCAAAGCTCTATCAACAATTATGTCAAGAATAGTCTCAAAATTGGTGACTATCTGAGAGTTTATCTTACGCGATCAACTCTCAGACGGATTTCTAAGTTAACTTAACTAATCTATCATATATAACTCTAATGTACATTCATTTCACAAATTATACAAATAAACTACATATAACATACAACAAGAGCCTCAAATATAATTCTCAAAATCTAAACAATTTCACACAATTTCATTTAATAAATTATTCTCTAAACCCCACAAAATTAAAATTCATCTATACTAATTCAAAAAAATAACAAAAAATCATCCAAACCCTCTGCATATATCATATATCAAAAGCCCTCAACCAATTTCATCATATACCAAACCATTAATCAAGTTTCTAATCCATCAAATACCTATCTACAACCAATTTATACTTAAACTAGTCCAACAATATAAAAAAAAAAAAAACCCATTTCGTGCATCTTTGAGAAAGAAAATAGAAGAGAAAATCAAAGAGAAATTTGAAGAAAATGGCCTACCTCAACTCCAAAGCTTTAAAAATAAGAAGTAGATAGTCCACACACATCGCAAAATGCCCTCTAGTCGCCAAAATCCGCTGCACACAAAGCTTGACCGAGAGAAATGGTATGAATTTCTATTTCTTTATAACTTTCAAATGACGAAGATGAGTCTCAGGTGTTGCATAAATTTCTAGTTTTCTCACGGACTTTGCCCAACCAAATTTCCGTCCTCCATGTCTCTAGTGAAATGCAACGTTTTATTTCTCATGGACACAATCCGTGAGAAAATCTATGAGAAATCCATTCCAAAAATTGTTTGTTTAACTTTTTCACGAACACCATTCCGTGAGAAACTTACATGTCATCTTGTGTCAGGTTTTCTCACGAACTATGTCCATGAGAACGCTTTCGCACCACATTCCCCTCATATTCTCTCAGATTGTCTCATGGATTTCTCACGGATTTTTCTCACTAAACATAAGACCTTGAGAAAATCCGTGAGAAAGTTCCTCATTTTCATTGCCCGTGACAAAAACTCATTTTTTCCGTAAGAATTTCTCATGGATTTTTGGTCTGTGAGAAATTCCATGAGAATTTCGCCTTTTTCTTGTAGTGAGTGAGATTTATTCTCTTTAATTTTTTGACTTATTTTTTTCATTATTGTTATTCACTCATCTTAATCTATTTATTAATGTATATTTTTAAATTTTACCATGCTCAAAATTTTATTTTAAATTGTGAATCTTTATGTATAAATTTGAATATAATTCTTTTTAGAAAAATTTCATAAATTTGTTTCTAAAAAATATGTAAATGGATAGGAATATCATACTTTGTGTACTCTCAACTTTAACATAATTTAATTACAAAAAAGAAAGTTTTAACATAAATTATTATTTTAAGTGGGGTGCTAAAATAATTTTAGTTAAATTAGTGGGTCGCATTAATATTGCCACACAAGTTGAAAAATGACCAACTGAACAAGTAACCAAAAATAAATATTGACTACTAAATTTGGCACTTAGTAAAAGAAATGGTGGTGACTGTACCACCTAGAATGAGGTTATATAACCCCATATTTTTTTCCTGGGATAAATTAAAGGCCCCCTAAATAAATTGTTGTGTTTTAGACTATTTTCTTTGAAAAATATAAACTCGTCAGAGAAGTCAACAGCATGGGGAAAAGGAAGTGAAGGAACATTGGAAAGGAAGATTAATTGCTGATTTCTTGCCGTCTTGCTTGATTCACTCACTCTGCATTTCCCCTCTTCTTCTCTCATTTGGAAGCCTATTTTGGGCGTGTTTGGTAAGACTGAAAATGGAATGAATGGGAGGGGCAACCATAAAATGTAAAAATCTATCATATTATTCGTGATGTTTAGATACATTTTAAATTTCTCTCTTCTAGCTTTGTATAATGTTCTTAAATAATTTTTTGATAAATAATCATTTTAGTCTTTGAATATTAATTTTTCTTTCAATTTCGTGAATAATATTTGAATTTTCTGAATTGATTTCTCAATATTCTTATAGTCATTTCAAGAAATTTCTATTGGATCAATTAGTTCATTGTGATTTTTCATTTTCTTGTTAGCTCTAGTGCTATTATTAGTGGTAAACACTAAGTTAAAGATTTCTCTATAATGAAGGAACCATAGAGTTTCAGTAAGAATGAGTAACTTCTTATTCAGTTCTAGAGATTCATCAACATTTAAATTTACATATGTTTTCTTTCATCAAAGAAAAAAAAAAAATTATACATACCATGTTAAATATTGTATATAAAATTTGAGTAGTAAGAAAAAAATTAAGAGGGTCAAGTTTAGACAAGACTAAAGAAAAATATTG
Organism: Cercis canadensis; assembly: GCA_003255065.1. Classification (NCBI taxonomy): domain Eukaryota; kingdom Viridiplantae; phylum Streptophyta; class Magnoliopsida; order Fabales; family Fabaceae; genus Cercis; species Cercis canadensis. The sequence goes on along the minus strand of QAOA01003614.1, from coordinate 200,846 downwards.
TTATGTGTGTGAAGTGTGAATTAATGAGATACTAGTGTATTTATTTTTGGTACACTAACTAGCCAAAATTACACATAAAATTTATCATTCTCATTCTCAGTTAGAAAGACTTGACATGGAAGAGGTTACAATTGGGCGCCGCTCCGCTGCTGTGTTAAACCCTCACATTTTTGCCAATGACTTATGAGTCTATCGGCACATTTTTTGGCGATGTCAAAAGTTTTATTTTTGTTATGTATTTCCCTCTCCTTTTTACAGGACGTTGTGCTCCCTTATAACAAAACAAAAAAAGCTCCCATTTCTTCCTGTGCATGTCCAGATTTGAGACACATGTATTAGTAAGTATCTAAGGGCTAGGGTATGCTTATGAAGGCAACGAGAAACTAACATATAACTTCTTATCTGTCTCTCGCCTCCTTCCTTTTCCGTTTTTATCTCCCAAGAGCAACACACAATGGAGTTCTATTTTTCCTCTTCCCGAATCACTTATAATCTATCTTACCTAAGATTTCAAAGAGTAATGTTAATTACACAATTTTTATACCCAAAAGATTTCATGCATAACTACATATGCAAGGCTCCAATTAAGTTTAGGTGCCCCTATCAGAATTTTTTCTTTTTTACTCAAATCAAGCCACTTATACAATTATCTAAATTTGTAAGTCTAAGAATTGTGTAATTCCTCCACTTCAAATATAAGTCGTTTATAAATTTTCTAATCCCGTTATTAATTAAGGTGCTAACCACAATTTATTGTATCCTTGGTAACTCTATTGTAGGTTGTGTTCCATAATTGGTCACACGAAAAATGTCCAGAATTTTAAGTAATAGTCACAAAGCATTAATTGCCACAAAATGGAAAAGGTGATTGTTGAGGAGTCCATACTTCCAAAAGCACAATAATCAATTGAGTTATTTTCCTTCATGTAGAATCTTATGTTTATAGGGAAAGAACTTGGAAAGAATTTAAGAATTTAAGCAAGAAGTCTGTTGTTTTCCAAATTTCATGATGCCTGCATTCTATGCTTTGGGAGTGATGGAGTTTCATAAATAATTAAATTAGTCGTAAGTGATTTATAACATCGATGGAATTTTCTTATAAACAGCCAACTCCTGTTCTTGAAAACTCTACTGCTGTTAAAAATGCTAATGGTAATTCAAGTTCAGCCAACTATTTTCGAGTGTCAAGGATTGTGTTAAAAACAAAGCAATCTGAAGTTATTAGAAGTTATATATTGATTTCTGGTTTTGTTTTTCAGTTTTGACTTGTGACAAAATGAATAAACAAATACAATTTTGTAAAGTATTTATGCAAATGGGTAATTAGGAAACTTTTTATTGATTTGGGACAGTTTTAATTAAATTATTGATAGACACACATAAAAAGAGATCACACGATTTACAAAGTAGCGTGAGTCATTTTGTCTGTGTCCCCTGAATAAATAATAAAAAATGTACCATTTATGTAAAAAGTTTATACAATACTTCATTTTAGTAAATAGTTTTTCAAATTACATTTTCTTACCTTGACTTCCTCGTATGAATAAATTATTTTTTGCTCCATTGTAATAAACATAATAAGGATTTTATTTAGAAAGTAAGGGAAGGGTTACGGACAAAGGAGATAACACACAGGGAGAAAAGTCAAAGAGACTTCCCCACCACCCAGTACCTGGATAATTGATCTGGAGTTTTTCAACTTAAACATTTTATTTAGCTTTAATTTGGGTTACTTTTCAGCTCAGAAAGCTAATTTTATATTTTATTTGTCAAATAACTTCTTTGACTTGACAATCTTTTTTCTTTGTATACCACATTCCCTTCTTAAAATCTACATCGGCAGCTTACTTGTTGGAAGGTGGAGAAACACTTATCATTTTTCTTGTTTTTCCAAAAATTTGTCTCCTTTTATTTTTATATTTTTATTTTTTGATATAAGGTCTCCTTTTATTTACTCAGAGCAAATTCCTCTTTAATTCTCTTGTCTCTTGTGTTCTTTCCTTTTTNTGTTCTTTCTTTTTTTTTTTGGACTCTAAAATACGCCCAGATTAATATTCCAAAAGACACGTGTTCAAAAACTTTAAGTTTATTAGATTTCTTTCACATCCCCTTGATCTCTTTAAATCATGTCTGTTGTCAATGATGGAGCTTGAAGTAAAATGTTTAAAGGCTAAAGAGATATAAAAAAAATTTAAGGGGCCATTATTTAAGTTTTTTAAAAAATATAAGGGACCATATTAATTTTTTAAAAATAAATTGTAAAAAAAATAAAAAAATTGGAGGACGGTGCTGACCTCTCCTTAATCCTTTTCCTAATAGAGCTCCATCACAGTTTGTTGTGTTTTGATACGGCAACTTTTTTAAGCCAATCCTTCTGAATTTCAATCGTTAATTTCTAAACATGTATATTATTCTACTGGATTTAAAGATTTTATAAACCTTGTTATGGCTGACAATTCTTGCTGATGTTACCTGGAAAGCCCTTGTTATAATGACTTTAACACCTTGCTTGAATATTTCTTGGCCATCTTTCAACAGTCACTATCTCTGAGATCACTGACTCCTTTAGTTTTATTATATTTTTTGATTCTTTAATACTTTTACTCGTATGCAAAAGATTTATACAGCACCTTATTTGTTAGGGAGTTATCCCATTGGGTCAGCCTAGTGATATGATATATCAAGCTTTACCTTCTTCAGCCTGCTCGAGTAATTGGAGCTATCATATTCTCCAGGACCAGCCCAAGAAAAATGTTGAGAAACATACATTTTTGGTTGAGAAATGATATTTGTATATTTAGGTGTACGGTTTTGAGTTATATAAAAAAAACTTCAATAGGTTCAATGCTGGTTTAAGTTAAAATTTAGGTCGACTCAGTTGAATTCGTATGTTTCCAATAAGTGTAGGTGTAAAATAATTTGTATATTTATAAGTGTACAAATAAAAAGTTTTTTTTTTTTTCTNAAAAAGTTTTTTTTTTCTTTCCTTGGCTATTTTAAATGGGATAGTCTTAGTTGTTGCTGTCAGAAAGTTACACTCTTCATGAGGTTAGGTTGATTCTCATGTACATGATTACTAGTTTTTGGAAATTTTTTTTGCCAACAGATAAAGCTTTTATCATTGAATTGATAAAATAAGTACAAATGGGTAGGGTGGAATGACATTAGCTTCTCTCTTCTCCAACGCAATAAAATAAAGGTGAGTATTATGCTACACTCCCCGGGTGTAGCGCTACACCCCCTCAATTGGGTGGCACCTAATGTGTGCTATAACACATAGTTTCTTATAAAATGTAATAATAACATAATATAAGAAAACATGTTAAAAAGTAAACTTAAAAATATTGTTTCTTGACACGTTTTTTTATATCGTGTCGTTCTTGTATTTTATAAGAAACTATTTATTCTGGCACATATTAAGTGATAATTTTTTTGAGATTTTTATGATGATACCAAAATCACTGGGTGGATCTCACCCGAACCCACCCAACTGAAGGGGGTATAACATAGTGCTCACCAATTTTTCAAGGTATAGTCAAACTTAGTTACTCACGTGCTACTAGACGCGTAGACTTTTTCTTTTGGTGAAAACATTGTTTTTCCTATAAAAGCTGAAGCCTCCTAGAGCAGAAGCATGCACTCAACAAGATAAAAGCAAATTGAAAGAGAGATCAAAGAATTGAGCATTTATGGATTCCAAATATACCACAGAGAACGGAGTGGGGAAAACCTGTCCTCAACTTTCAGAGGACGATGCTTGCCTCTCTGCCTTGCTACTTTCTACCACTCAGGTCTATCCTGCAGTCCTTAATGCTACTATTGAGCTCAACTTGTTTGAGATCATAGCTAAGGCAACCCCACCAGGTGCACACTTGTCTGTCTCTGAAATTGCTTCTCAGCTTCCAAACCAATACCCAGACTTGGCCCCTAGGCTCGAACGTATGCTGCGTTTGCTTGCCAGTTACACTCTTCTTACTTGTTCTACACGCACCAATGAAAATGGTAGCACTGAAAGAGTTTACGGACTCTCAGAAACTGGTAAATACTTTGTGTGTGATGATAAGGGAGGCTACTGGGCTCATTCACAACATTGTTCTCTCAGAGAGCATTCATGGAAGTTTGGTGAGTTGATATACTTCATATTATAATTGAATGCTAATATATGCAAACTTTTTGCTACAGTATTTCTCAAACTATACTGTGTGATAAGGTTGGAATTCGATTGATCATACTTTAAACTTTCTTTTATGAAGTTTAGATTCTGTCAAATTATAGTTTGTATATTTATCTTTTTTAGACATTTTATTGATTTTTCCCACTTGAAATGAACAAGGAAGAATAAGTTTTATGTTGCTTCTTAAGAAAAACTAAATTTATTAGCATTATTGGGGTTTGGTGAAGTAGCTTTACTTCATAATAATTTGGTTATTTTGTTATTCCTTATTTTAATGACAAAGAAGGTCTTTATTTTTCTTCACAATATGAGCTATCATATTTTATTCTTAAGTATCTTCTACATTTCCAGGCTAAATTTCAAGGAATCAATTGCTGATGCTGGCAATGACCTATTTAAGAAAGTTCATGGAACCACCTGCTACCAATACTATGAGAAAGATCCAACTCTGAATCACATTTTTAACAAAACAATGGCAGATTCCTGCAGAGTAGTGATGAATAGGATGCTTGAAATATATAAAGGATTTGAAGGAGTATCAACATTGGTTGACGTAGGAGGTGGAAGTGGGGTTAATCTCAAGATGATTATCTCCAAGTACCCTTCAATAAAGGGAATTAATTTTGATACGCCCCAAGTTATAGAAAATGCAACACCCTATCCAGGTATCTCTCTTCCCCTACCCCTTTTGCCCTCCCCTTTCTGTAGTTACCATATCTTGAATGATATAAGCAGTTCCATTTTTTTCTTCACCACAATTACTAAACCATAAACTATATCAAATTTCATGAAGGGATAGAGCACATTGGAGGAGATATGTTTGCAAGTGTTCCAAAAGGTGATGCCATAATATTAAAGGTTAGTATATATAGTAGACACTTATTTAACTCACCTAGCTTTAAAGGGCAGCATTAATTGTCTCAACAAATAAAATAGCAACACTAATTATACAGATAATAATAAATGCACAAAACTACTGAGTACATATTTGTGATTGTATATCTAAGAGTTGTTTAACTCGCTACTCATTATTAAGGTGCTAACCTCAACTTTTTAAATCCTTGGCTATTGTAGTCTGTATGCCATAATTGGGCAGATGAAAACTGTGCTGAATTTTTGAGAAATTGTTACAAAGCTCTGCCACAAAATGGAAAGGTGATTGTTGTAGAGTTCATACTGCCAGAAACTCCAGAATCAACTGATGCATCTAAGTTGGTTTCCATTGTTGACAATCTAATGTTTACTACTGTTGGTGGAAAAGAGAGGACTGAGAAAGAATTCGAGAATTTGTGCAAGAGATCTGGATTTTCCAAGTTTCGAGTTGCTTGCTGTGCTTTTTCTGCTTTGGGAGTGATGGAATTTTATAAATAAGTTAGATGTGCAAGGAGTTGGGTTTGATCAAGCTCTTTTTTTGAATAAATCTATGAGATGTGTAGTCTAGTAATAAAGAGTTACAATTACTTTAGCATGAAGTTTTAAGTTCAAACTTACATGCCTTCATATATCAAAAAAATCTTCTTTTGAATAATTTATTTCGGTTAAAAATGTTATGTTTAATTCACGCTTAGTCAACTATTTTGAGTTTCAAGGACTGTATGAAGAAAAGTATGAAGTTTTACAATTTATATATTGATTTCTGGTTGGTGCTCTAATCAATAACTTGTGTCCCTTTCATTACTATAACTGGGTTTTGTCTTCAATTCTATCTTAGCCGATTCAACTTTTTGACTCTGATATTTGGAATCATTTGCAGTATTCTACTTTAGTGTAATTTGCATACTGCAATGGAGTATCCTTCTTGCAATTGTACTTATTTTTGTTTTTTTTCATATATTAATACCAACTACAAAGCACGGTAAATGGTAACGTTCTGGCTGTATCTCCATAAAGATGCTTTTTATATAGATCATGACTAATTTTAAGCTTCAAGAAAAAGCAAGTACAAGTAAAAGAAGTTATATAGAATTGAGACTTGCATGGGCTGAACACAAAGTAAATTGTCAATGCTGACTTGATTGGTCCATCCAAAGACTTTATTTTCTATTTCTTTGAACAAATTAGTGTTTAAAAAGGTTTTCTTTATTTTTCCCTTTGTGGAAATGGATATATTCATGGAATACATATGGTGTATGTAAAATTTTGAATTCTGCAAAGAAAAGGAACCAAATTACTGTCTTTTCTTTTTATTGTTGTTGGTACTTTGTAACTTGAAGGGATGTGCATAGCAGTCTTGGAAAATCTTGAATTCTGCCCTGCACGAAAGTGTGGTATAGCTAAGGTGGTGTTGTGTAAAACTCTAACGTAAATGTATGTTATCATTTTCAAGTAATAAAATGAGAGTAGAGTATTGTCTCACGGAAATTGTGGCTAATAAGTACCAAAATAGAGTGTATTTTAATTTTATCTAGACAGTCAAGAAAATCAAGAATTGATATTGAGCAATAATTAAAATGCAAGAATAGTAAACAAGATTGAAATATGTATAAGAAATATCTAGGGCTTTTGATTTCACTTTAGCTATTCCGATTTGCTATCCCTATATCATTAACCAAGAACAATCTTACTAATTCCTAGCCAAGAACCCTAAATTATCCATTAGTCTTTCCCAAGGTCAAACGAAAGGATTTCTAAGTCATGAACCCACTATATTCCTATGTAAATTACGAATAATCTAAAAATTCATTTAATTCTTTGATTCTCTTTAATTGACTACATAGGCCATGGAGATATATGTCTATCCCACATGCAACCTATGTTCTTAATCTCTATGATTTTTAATTACAAATTACCTCTCGGTCTCATTACAATTATCTAATCAACTAATTGGTGATCAAACAATTAGAAGTATGAAAAATTAAGAAGAAGAAGAAGACACTTAATAAAGATGTTCTTGAATTAAAGAAATAGAAAATCACAAATCGTCGTAGCCCTAGAAGGGAAAAGAATAAATTCTAGACATGATTGAAGGGGAAAAGAATAAAATTCAATATTCAAGCTAAGAGTTGTTGTCACCAATACTTGCTCCAAATCATTGCCTTGCTCTTGCCTGCCTTAAAAAATGTCTAGAGATTGTTAGCCCCACAAGTCTCTGAACCTGTTTTGATGATAACAATAATATCTTGCTATCTCTTACATGTGTTGTTTGTCTTGTCACTATTAATCTTTGCTATGTTTTTNAGAAGAAGAAGAAGACACTTAATAAAGATGTTCTTGAATTAAAGAAATAGAAAATCACAAATCTTCGTAGCCCTAGAAGGTAAAAGAATAACTTCTAGACATGATTGAAGGGGAAAAGAATAAAATTCAATATTCAAGCAAAGAGTTGTTGTCACCAATACTTGCTCCAAATCATTGCCTTGCTCTTGCTTGCCTTAAAAAACGTCTAGAGATTGTTAGCCCCACAAGTCTCTGAACCTGTTTTGATGATAACAATAATATCTTGCTATCTCTTACATGTGTTGTTTGTCTTGTCACTATTAATCTTTGCTATGTTTTTTAAGATGTTATTCAGATCAATGCTCAAATGGAGTCTTGAAGAACTTGTTCTTCAGAACCAGTTCTTGCATATGTGATGAGTCTTCAAGATTGTTGATGTGGACAAAGTCCTATACGGACTCTGGGCCAAAGATCTCCTTTTCGCAAGTCTGATTAAGAGTGTATCCTTAGAGAATAGAAAGCTTCCTTTCTAAGTACTATTTTGAAAAGCTCATACTTCAAGAAAGCTATCTACTCTCTTACACAAAAGAAAGACTTTTATGGACAAAAGGACAAATGGTCAAGTGACTGATTGACAAGGAGTCAGCCGATTGGTGGCTCATCTTTTCCCTCACCATTCGGTTCTTCACATGCACAAGAGAAATGATAAAGCAAGAAGACTTCCAAGAGGCTTCGGCAAGGCATGAAGTGAAGAAAGAAGAAAATATTCTAGAGAGAGAAGGAACCTATTGTTGAGAGTTTTGCTCTTCTTCTTCCTCTCGGTCACCTTCTCATGCTTCAAGTTCTTCATTGTAATATATTTACTCTGTGAGAGAGTTTCTTCTTGGGGCTACAACAAAACACTTTGGTTCTGTAAACTTGGATTTCTATGGAGAAATCCATGTGAGTAATCTCTAGGGTATTAGAGAGAGAGAGTTCATGGTGAGCTTGGGAAACAATAACCATGGGAGTTAAGCTTGGAGAAGCTTGGAAAAAAAACCTTGAAGTATAGTGGAACCCCATTAACATGGGAGAAGTGGATGTAGGCATGTTAAGCAAAAACACTATAAAATCTCTGTCTGATTTCTCTTGTCTTCATATATGATTCTCTGGTTATTTCTCTATCTGTGTTGTTCATGTTTTGCTGAGTGATTTCGATATACCTATGTTTAGTATTTGTTGCAGAACTAATTTGTAAGAACCAATTCTTCAACAAATATATGACTTAAGTCAAATTTCAAGAACAGTTTTTTAACAATTCCTATTTACCCCATCTAGGAATAGAATCTGCAACTCTCAATTGGTATCAGAGCCCTGTGCTCAACATTTCCTTGTTTAACTAATCGTGAGTTAAAGATCCTATCTAGTTTGTGTTGCAGGTATTATGAATAATCAAAATGAGTCTCATTCATCTCACAAGCCTCCATTCTTCAATGGAGAAAACTATCCTTATTGGAAGCAAAGGATGGAAATGTATCTCGAAGCTATTGACTATGATGTGTGGCAGATAATCAGAAATGGTATCACTCATTTTACTAAGGTAGTGGAAGGAGCTACTGTCCCAAAAGAAGAACATAAGTTTACCACTGAAGAAAAACTCAAATTCACGTTAAACTCCAAGGCCAAATACAATATTGTATGTGGTGTATCTGCTGCAGAGTATGAGAATATTGCATCTTGTAACACGGCAAAAGAAATGTGGGACAGACTTGCTGTCATTCATGAAGGAACAAGCCATGTCAAAGAAGTAAAGATAGACATATATTCCTTTAAGTATGAGATGTTCCACATGACTCCAGATGAATCTCTGGATTCCTTATTCGCTTGATTCTTGAGTATTATTAACAGTCTAAAAGGACTTGGAAGGGTCTATACTCAAAAGGAACAAGTCAAGAAGATTCTGAGGTATCTCACTGAAAAATAGGATTCCAAAGTAACTGTCCTACTTTAGTTTGCAGAAACAAATGATCTTACTATTGATAATCTTAGAGGCACTCTTGAATCACACCAGATGTTGATTATGGAAAAGAAGAACATGGCAGGAGAAAGAAAGAAAAGCTTGGCTCTTTCTTCAGATGTTCAAGAAACTAGTACTCAATGAGAAGTAGCCTTTAGTGAAGAAGATGTAGCTTTGATAACAAGAAGAGTTCTCGATAAGATGAGAAAAAGGAAGGAAAATAAGAGATTTCCACCAAAAGTTCACAAGGACTTCAACAAGGGAGATAGCAGCAAGGAGCCTATCATTTGCTATGAATGTAAAAAGCCAGGTCACATTAAATCTGAATGTCCAAATCTTAACAAGAAGAGGTTCTTTAGAAAGGAGAAAAAGAAAGCTATGATGGCTACTTGGAGTGATGAAGACTCAACATCAGAAAGTGATGAATCAGAAGAGGAAAATGTAGCGAACCTGTGTTTGATGGCAATCGGAGAAGGGTCTAGAGAAAAGCAAGAGGTAAATGATCTAGACCTTGAACTCTTGCCTACTTATGATGAACTAAGTCTAGCTTTTGATGATATGTCTTTTGATTATGAGAAAATACTTGCAAAAATCAGCACCTTAAAGAAAATCAGAAAAGATCAAATCAGTGTGATAGAAGAGCTTTAAAAGGATAATGCTGGTTTAATTGATAGACTTAAGACACTTCAACATCAAAATAATCTCCTTGAAAAGGAAAATCACTTCATTTCTCTCAAAAATGAAAATGACAAACTAAAAGGAAAAGTGAATGAGTTGTCTGGAGACTTAGTCAAGTTTGTTAAGGGAAGAAATAATCCGAATTCCATCCTAGGAAAGCAAAGAGTAAGCAATGATAAATCTGGTTTAGGTTATATTCAGCCTAGCATTTCGAAAGTTTCGAAAACCTCTTTTGTCAATGCTTCTCTCCCAAATTCCTTTTCGAAAGGAACTTGCTTGTATTGTGGTCATGTAGGACATTTTCCTAATGCATGCTCTTACAAGAAACTTTGTGCTGCAAGAAAGATGGTATGGGTGCCTAAAGGCACATTTGTCTCTAACATGAAAGGACCTAAAGAACTTTGTGTACCTAAGTCTCTGTGATTCTATTTCAGGTTTGCTATCAAGCCAAAAGTGAATGCTGGTATCTAGACAGCGGCTGTTTAAGACACATGACTAGAGATCCTTCAAAATTTGTCTCCATTAACCAAATGGATTTGGAAGATGTCTCTTTTGGTGACAATAGCAAAGGTAGAATTGTCGGATTAGGTAAAATCAAAATCTCTCCTAATCTACTCATTGACAATGTCTACTTAGTTAAAGGCTTGATGTACAATTTGCTGAACATAAGTCAACTTTGTGATAAGGGTCATAAAATCACTTTTGAAACTCCTCATTGCATTATTCACAAGAAAAATTCTGATGATGTTTTGTTTGTTGGTCAAAGATGTTCCAATGTATATATTGTTTCTGGAAAATCTTTAAAATCAAAAGAGGAAATAGGTTTCTCTTCTCAAAACAATATCTCTTGGTTGTGGCATAGAAGACTTGAACATGTAAATTTTAAACTTATTTCAAAGCTTTCTAAAAAGGAGCTAGTTTCTGGTTTGCCCAAACTAGCTTTCGAAAAGAGCAAAGTTTGTGCTGCTTGTCAGCAAGGCAAACAAATCAAATCCTCTTTCAAGTCTAAGAAAGAATTGTCATCCTCTAGGCCACTTCAACTTCTCCATATGGATCTCTTTGGACCAGCATCTACATCTAGTCTAAATAGAAAGAAATATTACTTTGTCATTGTGGATGATTTTTCTAGATTTGCTTGGGTTTTCTTTCTTGCTCATAAGGATGGTACTTTTGAGATTTTTAAAAGTTTTAGCAAAAAGGTTCAAAATCAAAAGGGTTTTGCTATCACCTCAATTATAAGTTATCATGGTGGGGATATTGAAAACAAGTTATTTTAAAGCTTTTGTGAAAAACAAGGAATCCACCACAATTTTTCTTGCCCTAGAACCCCCCAACAAAATGGTGTGGTTGAAAGAAAAAATAGAACTCTAATTAAGATGGGAAGAACCATGCTTTGTGAAAATAATTTTCCAAAATACTTTTAGGCTGAAGTTGTCAACACAACATGCTATATTTTGAATAGATGTTTAATTCGGCCTATTTTAAAGAAAACTCCATATAAGCTTTGGAAAGGAAGAAAACTTAATATGAGTTATTTTCATGCTTTTGGCTGTAAATGCTTTGTGCTGAATAATGGAAAAGATCACTTAGGTAAATTTGATTCAAAATCTGATAAAACTATATTTCTTGGCTACTCCTTATCAAACAAAGCTTATAGAGTTTATAACAAAAGAACCCTTGTTGTAGAAGAATTAATGCATGTAGTCTTTGATGAATCTAACTATCCCTTGGTTTCAAAAGCCATTGAGAAAAATGAAGTAGTGCAGGAAAACCTCAAAGGATCCTCCAAAGAAGAGAAAGTTCAAGAAAAGGGAACAACACAAATTCCTTGCGATTCAATTCACATTGAACTGGACTTTTCAGAACCAGTTCAAGAAGCTGCTCAGAAGAATGTAAAAGACTCAATGCCAAAAGAAACCAGAATTCTAAAAGACCATCCAATTGAAAAAGTGATTGGTGACTTGGAAAGAGGAATCAGTACATGAGCATCTCTTCGGGATAAATATGTTAACTTGGCTCTTTTATCTCTGTCCAAGCCTACCAAAATTGGTGAAGCACTACAAGATGAAGCATGGATCATGGCCATGCAAGAATAGCTGAATCAGTTCTCAAGAAATTAAGTGTGGACTCTTGTACCTAAACCAAAAGATCACTCACTCATTGGTACAAGATGGGTCTTCAGAAACAAGCTTGATGAGGAAGGGAAGATTGTGAGAAATAAAGAAAGACTGGTAGCTTAAGGCTTTATTCAACAGGAAGGTATAGATTTTGAAGAAACTTTTGCTCCAGTAGCTAGATTAGAAGCTATTAAAATGTTTCTTGTATTTGCATCTTTCAAAGGTTTTAAGGTTTTTCAAATAGATGTGAAAAGTGCATTTTTAAATGACTATATCAATGAGGAAGTATTTGTTAACAGCCTCCTTTGAAAATCTGGATTTTCCTAATCATGTTTATAAACTTTCAAAAGCTCTCTATGGTCTTAAGCAAGCTCCTAGAGCTTGGTATGATAAACTTAGTGAATTTCTCATGAGAAATAATTTTGTAAGAGGAAAAGTTGATACCACTTTGTTCACTAAGAGATTATCTCATAATATTCTTATAGTTCATATTTATGTTGATGACATTATCTTTGGATTAACTAACAATGAGTTGTGCAAGGATTTTGATATAGTAATGAAAAGTGAGTTTGAAATGAGTATGATGGGAGAACTTAACTTTTTCCTTGGACTTTAAGTTAAGCAACTCAAAGATGGGATTTTCATCAATCAGTCCAAGTACACAAGAGAGTTACTCAAATGTTTTGGCATAGACAATGCAAAAGGGATTTCAACTCCTATGAGTCCTGCTACAAAACTGGTTTTGGAAGAAAAGAGTAAATTTGTTTGTGAGACAAGGTTTAGAGGAATGATTGGATCTTTACTGTATTTAACTGCCAGTAGGCCAGATATCATCTTCTTAGTTTATGCATGTGCTAGGTTTTAGGTCAATCCAAAGGAATCTCATTTAATTGCTGTTAAAAGAATCTTTCAATATCTAATTAATTCTATAAATGTTGGCTTGTGGTTTGATAGAATCAGTTCTTTCAAACTAGTTTCATACACAGATTCTGATTATGTTGGCTGTTCCATTGATCGAAAAAGCACAAGTGGAAGTTGTGAATTTCTTGGAGGAGCTTTAGTGTCTTGGCAATCAAAGAGGCAAAATTCAGTTGCTCAATCAACAGTTGAAGCTAAATACATGGCCGCTGGATTGTGTTACTCACAAGTACTATGGATGAAGCAGCAACTTGTTGATTATGGTATAATTTTGAACAAAATCTCATTGCTTTGTGACAATACAAGTGCCATAAACATTGCAAGAAATCTAGTGCACCATTCTAGAACAAAACATATAGACATAAAAACATCACTTTCTTAGAGATCATGTTCTTAAGGGTGACATTGAACTTTCCTTTATTAACACTGAGGACAACTTGCTGCTATTTTTACAAAACCTTTAGCTGAAGAAAGGTTTTGTCTCTTAAAGCATGAATTAGGCATGATCAATATGTATTGATGAAGTGTTTTGTATGTATATACTTGTTGTTTGTTCATATACATTTCATTCTTTTTGAATTCTGATTGGCTGATGAATATTTTCAGTTTTTGCTAATCTTTTCTGAAATTGTTTAAAAAAAAAAATGAAATCTGATTTTTTGGACAATCTTCCTTTTTGTGCTCAAAATTTATCCCTGGTCATTTTTGAGTTTTTTGACCTATCAATTTTCTTAATAAACTTGATCATGTCTGGATTATTATTTGAAGAGATATCAACCTTTTCTTTAGGAATACTGCTTCATGAATTTATCTTTAAAAAATTCCTCTTTGTGTGTTTGCTAGACTAAAATTTTATTTTGGGCCAAAATTATTTCTGACCCTCTTTGCACTTCGGCCCATGTTTTCTAGCCTTTGGCCAAAACACACGCTTCATCTTAGCTCAATGTCCGGTTTTATTGTCTTTGGCAAAAACACACCGTTTTATCTCAATGCATTCCCGGGCTAAATTTCCTCTCTTCTTCCTTGGAAAGTGAACCTAACTGTTCACCTTCTTCTGCATTCACTCCTATGTTCTTCCCTATTTTCCGCATTCATTTTGCACGTTCTCCCTTCTCCTCGATAAGTGCTTGATCGTGCTCCATTGGCTGCCATTATATTAATCAAAGTTGGAAACTTCCAGAGTAACGGATAGAAGAAGAGTAAGCCAGTGTTTGAGAGCTCAGTTCAAAGGAAAGACAAAAGTAGAATCCTTTCGTGAGAAGCCAATTCAAGTGGAAGACTCATCTTCTTCAGAGGAACCTGAAGACATTGAACCAATCCTTCATAGAGCAAGTTTGTTTTCCTCCAATTCTGTCAAAGGGAAAGCTAAAATGGCTTCTCCTCTTTCTTCCCTATTCCAAAACCTGTCTCAGAACCCCTATTTCCATGGCTTCCTCTCGAAGCTCCACCCTTTGAGTCTCTCACAGCTTCTCATCCTCCATCACCAATTCTATCTCCTTCACATACTCCTTCACCCTCTCAATCATCATCACCTTTTGCAAACCCCAAACCATCCGAGACTTCATCCATTCCTAACCTTCCAAGGGATTCCTCTCCAATTCCATCTGCTTCAAATGTTCCTGAGTCCTCTCTTGCAACAAAGCCTTCAGAGCCCTCTCTTCGTCCTAGAAGAAAGAAAATGTTGGCAAGAAAAATAACATTTATGCCAAGACGGGATCCAAAAGTCTCTACTCCTCAAGCCAAAGTCTCAACTCCAATGGCTTCACCATCATCTTCTAAGGCTAAGGTCCCTGCTTCTCAGAGCAAAACATCAATCTCTCGAGACAAGGGGTCTAAGACCAAAACTTCTGCTTCGAAATCCACCAAAAGCCCCTCTGCAAAAAGGACTCTTGATAAAAAGTCATCTGTCACAAGCTCTACTGATAAAGGAGCATCTGGGAATACTCCTGATCAACCTGTTCCTGACTCAAATCCAGATGCTAAAAGAAGTCCCATTGAATTTGAAAGTGTTGCAGCATAGGAGAATTTTCACAAATTCTATGCCAAAAGGACCATTGCACCAGGTTGCATCATTGAGTGGGACTCGCCTTCCTCAGTCACTTCATCAGTTGAAGAAATCTTTGCTAACATGGGATGGTCAGACATCCTGAAAATCAATGAGCCAGTTATGCCAAAGGTAATCTGCCTATTTTATGCTCATCTTCAGCCTTTAAAAGGATCTGAGTCTGGAACTGTTTATTTAAAATCTTTTATTGCTAGTAAGGAAGTAGTTATCTCTGAAAGATTTCTGGCTAGTATTCTGAAATTGCCTCTAAAAGGAGATTCTAGGTTTGTTCAGAAAGTTTGGCCTGCTGATTTGATATCCTTTGATGTTGCCATGGCTTCTGTGTGTGATTTTCCTGATTAAAGGGGGAAGGGAAAACCTCCCTCGATTCACTGCTTTAATTCCACATCCAGGACCCTTGCCAAAATCATCACCTCACATCTTTTACCTTGAATTGGCAGCCATAGTGAGTTCACCACTCCTGACCTATATATATTGTATCACCTAAAGAACCACCTTCCTCTAAACTTACCCAGATTAATCTTAAGTACAATGATTGCCTCTGTTAAAGGGTCAAGAACTAAAACTAGTTTTCCCTATGGCATGCTAATTGTAAAATTATGCAAGTACTTTAAGGTTGATCTCACCTCATTTAAGTCAGAATCCCTTCCTACCAAGTTCATTCTAAAAAAACCCTTGCCTGCCACTTTCTCCTCTCCTGATCCTTCTCTTAGTCAGACCTCTGTAAAGGGAAAGAAACAAGCAGCATCCACTAGTACTCCCCATGTCAAGACCAAGAGGCAGGCTGCTGAACCCTCAACCAGTTCTAAACCCTAAAAAAAGGCAAAGAAACAAACTCCATCAGCTCAGCCATTTGAAGAAGTGGATCATGTAGAATAGGTGGCTTCAGTCAATCCAGAGGAACTAGCAAACCAAATTGGCAGGCGATTCCATTTCTTTCAAACTCTAGTTTTTAATAACAATGCTTGCATGACAGCAATGGAAAAAGATCTATCAGATGTCAAAACTCAATTAGCTCATCTCATTACCTCTTTGTCATCTTTCTCATCCGACTAGATTGTCTGATTTCATTTCAATGTGTCTACTTTTGCTACCATTTCAGTTGTATTTGTAGCATAGAAAAATATTTTTCAGCCTATGCTTTTACTAATTCTCATGCATCATCTATCTATGACATTTTATTTTATGATCTGTTTCTATCCCTGTCTTTTTGATAATGCCAAAGGGGGAGAAATTATGTGGAATAACCTATTGAAATAGTTTGTTTGAACTGCTATCTCTGTTGGAATTGTTATTGAAACAGGTTAATGGTATAATTTCTTATTACTGGACAGGTCAAGTGTGAAAACTCCCTTCTGTCATCTAGTTTTAGAGAACTAATTCTCAGTTCTAGTGGGCATGAATTAAATGGGAGCTTTTTCACAAACTCATTATTATCATGATAAAAAAAGGGAGATTGTTAGCCCGACAAGTCTCTGAACCTGTTTTGATGATAACAATAATATTTTGTTATCTCTTACATGTGTTGTTTGTCTTGTCACTATTAATCTTTGCTATGTTTTTTAAGATGTTATTCAGATCAATCCTCAAATGGATTCTTGAAGAACTTGTTCTTTAGAACCAGTTCTTGCATATGTGATGAGCCTTCAAGATTGCTGATGTGGACAAAGTCCTACACGGACTCTGGGCTAAAGATCTCCTTTTCGCAAGTCTGACTAAGAGTGTATCCTTAGAGAATAGAAAGCTTCCTTTCTAAGTACTATTTTGAAAAGCTCATACTTCAAGAAAGCTATCTAGTATCTTACACAAAAGAAAGACTTTTGTGGACAAAAGGACAAATGGTCAAGTGACTGATTGACAAGGAGTCAGCCGGTTGGTGGCTCCTCTTTTCCCTCACCATTCGGTTCTTCACGAGCACAAGAGAAATGATAAAGCAAGAAGACTTCCAAGAGGCTTTGGCAAGGAATGAAGTGAAGAAAGAAGAAAATATTCTAGAGAGAGAAGGAACTCATTGTTGAGAGCTTTGCTCTTTTTCTTCCTTTCGGTCATCTTCTCATGCTTCAAGTTCTTTATTGTAATATATATACTCTGTGAGAGAGTTTCTTCTTGGGGCTACAACAAAACACTTTGGTTCTATAAACTTGGATTTCTATGGAGAAATCCATGTGATTAATCTCTAGGGTATTAGAGAGAGAGAGTTCATGGTGAGCTTGGGAAACAAAAACCATGGGAGTTAAGCTTGGAGAAACTTGGAAAAATAAACTTGGTGTAAAGCTTGGAGGAGCTTGGAAAAATAACCTTGAAGTATAGTGGAACCCCATTAATATGGGAGAAGTGGATGTAGGCATGTTAAGCTGAACCACTATAAAATCTCTGTCTGATTTCTTTTATCTTCATCTCTGATTCTCTGGTTATTTCTTTGTCTGTGTTGTTCATGTTTTGTTGAGTGATTTCAATATACTCTTGTTCAATATTTGTTGCAGAACTAGTTTGTAAGAACTAGTTCTTCAACAAATATATGACTTAAGTCAAATTTCAAGAACAATTTTTTAACAATTCCTATTCACCCCCCTCTAGGAATAGAATCTGCAACTCTTAGAGATCCTTCCAAAACCTAAGTGTATCTATTTATACTCCTTACAAAGAGTCATAGTCTAATTAGGAAACAAAGACTACGTTGACAAAAATTAAATCCAGGCACTATGGCTCTCAGGATGTAGCTCTGAGGTGCCTTGCCTCTGGACAATTCGGTGCTTGTGGGCGCTAGGGTGCTAATGGGGAGAGTTGCAGCTCTTGTACTAAGAGTGGACTTGTGCGCGTGAGAGAAGGGCTGGGGCACTTCATGTTAGGTGCATGGGTGCCTACCTTCTGGAGCAATGGTCACTGATGCGCTTGCTAGAGAGCGTTCAAGTTCTTAGTTTCAAGAGCTGAGACTCTAGTTCTTTGTCTCAATCTCCCAAACTTCATCTCTTTTCACTACAAGAAAAAAAAAAAAGATTTTTTCACTAACAAAACTATGAGAAAACACCCAAAAATCCGTGAGAAACGCGTTTCTCACTGATTTTCTTATGAATTTTGGGGTGTGTGAAAAAATCATGTAATAAACTAAATTTCTCATGGAATTTCTCATAGACTTAATTTTGGAGTGAGAAAAATTGAAAAAAAATTTCTCACGGATTTTTGTTCATGAGAAATTTCACAAGTTTTTTTTTCCTGCTGATTTCTTATATTAATACTAAAGAAATTACAAAAAGGGAAAACAAAAATTAATAGACAAGTTAACAAAAAATCATACATTATCATATTTAAATAAATTTTATAGAGTGTGATCTTAGACTTTATATATTTTACAATGCAAAAGAAACTAACTCAAGTAGTGATTACTATACGAAACTAACTTTAAATTAATAAAATTCATCAACCCTAGAGTTAGAACAAAACAGAAAAATCCCAATAAAATAAAAAAAATGTAGAGGCAATTTTTTAGCTATTCTGCACTATAATTGATTTTTCCTAATATATGGTATAGAGTTGACATAATTGCCTTCAGCACAGGTTGCAATAATGTAGAGGGCGCAGTTGTTGGAGATGAATGCCTACGATTGTTTGATATCTGTCATACAAAAGAGTAATTAATTCAACATAAACATCAAACGGGTAACTAAATTAGCCAACCCTTAGCCCCTAAACCTCTAAATCCAAACCTAAATTACTAAATCCCAAATCCTAAACTCCTAAACATTAATCCTAAATCCTTAACCCTAAACCAAAAATTGGACAGAGTGTCCTTTAAAATCTAGGAATTATAAATTCACATAATTACCTAAAATAGTCAAAATTCCTTATTAAATCAATACAGTAAAGCTACCTAAAACAGAAAAAATTCTAATAAATTTTACAACATCCAAAAAAATCCAAAAAATAGCATAATCATTCTACATAATTCATACAACAAAGGCCCAACAAAATTTAAAGCAATATAACCAATTCAATCATTAAATTAATACATTAAAGTTACCTAAAACAATCAAAAAATTATAATAAGTTCTACAACATTCAAAAGAATCCAAAAAAATAGTATAATCATTCTACACAATTCATACAACAAAAGCCCTAACAAAATTTAAAGCAATCTAACCAATTTTATCATTAAATCAATATAGTAAAGTTACCTAAATTCGGATACTTATAACAATCAACAAATCTTCTATCAAAATAAGGTATGCCTAAATCCATAATCACATGGACACCATTCCAAGAACAAAAGATTATAAAACTACAAAATAATCTACCTAGAAACAAAAGTAGGGGTGTAATAACCGACCACTGAACCGATGAAACCATCTTGGTTCAGTTCGGTTTTTCAAATTTTTTAGAGTAAAACCAAACCGAACCGGTCTGGTTTGGTTGGT
Source organism: Cercis canadensis (assembly GCA_003255065.1). Lineage (NCBI taxonomy): Eukaryota > Viridiplantae > Streptophyta > Magnoliopsida > Fabales > Fabaceae > Cercis > Cercis canadensis. Next base: position 181,330 of record QAOA01003614.1, on the reverse strand, counting down.
TTTTGCCAAAAAATCTGCACAAGTTATTTTTCCAAATTTGAACAAGAAGAAAACCAGAAACTGAACCTAACAGAGAGCTGAAAAGCAAAGCTTACATAGTCACATTATATTAGCTACTATAATTCTAAAAAGAATACAAGGCAGATCAGCAAATCAACCCCAAAAACAAAAAATACAAACTAAGTATCTCAATGCACAGAAAATCAGCAAATCACAAGTAAGTGAGCCCAAAAAATCAGCAAATCAGCAAATAAATATCAAATAAGCAAAAAATATGGTTTTAGCTATATATGGCTTCAAAATTAAATCATCCACTAGTGAACTCAGGTTTAAAATCCATTAGAAAACATCTCAAATTTCAGTA
>QAOA01003614.1:160535-176220 GCA_003255065.1 Cercis canadensis | reverse complement strand
TTGTACATACACAAATTGCATAACAATCAATAAATCAACTATGATAAAAACAGACATGAATGTAAAAGGTAAACTGACATGTAGCCTCTAGACAACTAATGGAAGAAGAGAAACTATAGAGAGCCCTGCAATGAGCTCTAGTTCAGGGTTGATGTTCTCAATCACCACAGCTGATTTTGGGGCTTCCTACACTCATTATTCTTTTACAAGATTCAAGGTCTCCAAATTTATTCAAAGCAATGTACAGTTGCACAGCCAACAATCAATTAAGTACTTAATAGTTCATAATACACAGACTTTCCTATAAATTATTATGACATAAAAACTGATAAACAAAGACTGCATCAATCTTTGCCCTCCCATTAAAGTTTGCAACTTGGAAACAATGTAAACCATGATGTCTGAACCTTTATTATCATACCCTCCAACATTCATCATATCCTTTTCATAATGAGCTAAATCAGGCATGCAACATCATCAACGCAGAACCACTAACTAATTATGCGCATTCAGTGACCACAATTTACATTGCAAATAACATTGAATTTTCCAATTAGCCACTTTGACATCCATAGTCAAGACAGCACAAATGATTAGACAAACTACAAGACCATAAGCCAAAATACTGTGTACCCAAATCGTTATCTCATTCCATACCTCAACCGCGTAGAAGAAATCAATAATACATAGCAGATATACTTACAGCTTTCTCATATCGATCTCTCTCAGTAGCAGTACAAATCTCAGATGTACACGTCAAGCGATGCTCATTTTTCCAGTATATATCTGCAAAAAAGCACAATCCCATACTAAGAAAAACCAATAACTAGTAGATCCCATACAATTTACCCAAGTCTTACCCAGATTCTGAACCTAACTATTATCAGATTTGATTTACCAAATTTTCCAGATTACAATAGAGACCATAGATTCAATTTCCTCACCACCAAACCCTACAGAAACATAATTGTAATCATCTCCGTACTCGAAGAGGGCGAAAAAAGAAAAAATTCCTCATACCCACGTTTTCTTCCAACAGGTGAAACTGAAAGTAGGAGCAAATTGGAGAGAAAAGTATACGGGCGGTGGAGGGAGAGACAGAGATTGAGACTGAGGGAGACTGATACGGGTGGTGGAGGAGAGTGATACGGGCGGAGGAGGAGAGTGATTTGAGAATGGGAGGGAGAGTGATACGGGCGGAGAGTCAGATTGAGAGAAGTTTAGGGATTGTGAAGGTAACCTAAAAAAATTCTAACGGTATAAACCGTTGGAATTTTCCGTTGGAAATTTTTTAAACAGTATTTTCGCAAAAATCCGACGGTAATTCTGACGGAATTTTCCAACGGTAACGTAATTCCGTTGGAATTACCGTTGGAATTTTAAAAAATAATATTCCGTTAGAAATTCCGTTGGAATTACCGTTGGAATTTCAAAAAATAATATTCCGTTAGAAATTCCGTTGGAAATTATACAAAATTCCCACGGTATTTTATTCCGTTGGAATTTTCCGTTGGAAAATTGCCAGCCTTTGCTGCTTGATGTTTTGTTTTTAATTATGGTGTTTTGAACTTTCTAGCCTTTGCTGATTTTTCTTTTTTATTGTATTATGATGGCCACAATGCGCTTCTAGAGATTGAATGTTTATCCCTAGCTATAAGAGATGGAATATAAAGTGAATTTCTACTTGATATGAAATGAATATTATTATGCTTATAATCTTTGCAAGAGATTCTGAATGTGCTCGGAACACTTAGAATACCACTTTGAATTCTTTAATGTTCTCCCAATATAAATATGATGCTAATAACCAATTAGACAAAGTTGTTTAAGGATCTCAATAGGTGGTATGGATATTGTTATTTAACATCATTCATGTTTAGTTGGATCAGGCTTGAAATGCATTCTACTGTTGTATATTTCACATCCTGACATCTATTTTCTTACTGATGTGTTTCTTTTAAATTTAGCTTGATTATTAGGAAATTGGGTTGAGTAGTTGTCTTATTTTTCCTTTATACAACAATATAAAGAGACCGGCTTTTGAGTTGGCTGGTGTATATTTGTTTTTGTTTCGCAGCTATTTCATGGCTTAATTGTAATTTTGGTCATTTTATTTTAACAACTTGGACTTTTGGGTCTTTCTTGTTTAAAAATGAATAATTCAGCCTCGCTATATTCATAAAATTTGTAATTTTGGTCCTTTTGTCTTTGACCCAAAATTTCTTAGGTTTAGTTCAAGGTGTAAAGTTCTCTTATTTATAATCTCATTGTTTAGATTGAAGAGCTATGTCTTGTGAATCTTCTCACAAGATTTCAGCTCGATTTAACGGAGAATGAATCTAGATCTCCGGTTAGATGAAAACTGTTAGTTTTGCTATTTTGGGCTGAGTCTCACCATTGAATCAAGTTAAAATTTTGCAAGATATAACTTTTCAATCTGAACGGTGAGATTGTGAATCAGAAAAATTTACACTTTGAACTAGACTTGAGAAATTTAAACTTAAAAACAGAATGACCAAAATTGCACATTTTATGAATATAGAGGAACTAAATTGTTCATTTTAAAATAAGAGAGACTAAAAAGTTCAAGTTGTTAAAATAAAACCAAAATTGCATTTAAGCTTTATTTCTTCTAAGTATTAAAGTGCTAATCATGAGCATAATATTCCTTATTTCGTTTAATTATCGTACTAAGTGGTGTTATGATATTTTATGATTCGCTTAGAATGTTCAAGTGAGTTGCTGAAGCATCGGAATATTATTTTATTTCTTTTTGGATATTATGGCATGAATTAGTAATTACTCTCAATACAGAATTCTTGCAAGTATGTTTTGCCAAACATAATGAACTTTGTATGTTTTGACAATTTTGGGTATTATTATCATCATCCATGTTTTGTGGTAACAATTCTTTCTAGTTATCGGAGCCAAGCCTGTTAATCACATTTCAATGTGATTATTTTAGCATTGGTGTAAAGTTTCCCAACCCCTTTTCATAATACATCTCTATTATGTTCTTTTTTTTTGGATTCTCGCTTTAGTGAAGTGAATAACTCAATGTTTTGGTAATTGTAGATACTCTATCCTAGGCCCATTGCACTTAGGCCCACTTAGCCAAAAGCCCATATGATCAGAACCTTGTATATGCTCATCATATTCCTTAACCTTCACCGATAAATAGCCCCCATCAATTAGTGTGTAGGAATTTTCTTCTTTCAACATTTATTATACTCTCTAACTCGGACCATGGTAACTTAAACATTAGAGCTTGGATATCACCACCTGACTCTTAACCATCTGTTGCTGTACAATTATTACACATTCAACCTAGCTTTATCCACCTCCAGATCATCAGATCAGGCATCATCAGTAATTTTTCTAATTGCTCATCACATAGACAGATTAAGCAATATTATGTTAAACATAAGTAGCTTAATTTTTTTGATATTTTAATGCCTGCTATTATAGAAAACACCTTTGTTGGCTCTCTCTAACTCACTAAGCCTCATTTGAGATAGAAAAAAATGCTTTTGCTGCTTTTTTTTCTTCAACTCTCAACCTTCCTACATAAAGTGTTTTATTTACAGCAAAAGTTCAGTGATCTCTTACTTGAAGCTATTCTCAAATGAACATCATCAATAATTCACCTGTCTTTCTTTTAACCTTGCTCCTTCTTAAACATGACTACCAACACTATCTGCTTTTAGCATTGAGTCTTTCTTACCTGCAGCAATATCTTCTTCTTGTTCCTCAAACTTTGTTTTATATGCGATCTTTCTTACCTGCTTGCCAGCTTTTTATTACCATCATCTGCATACTTTAATTGAGCAGTGCCATGACTTGTCCCACTGTTTATACATAAAAATCTAAGGTTATTTGGACCAGAAGATGAATCAGAAGCCATGGAATCATCACTGTCTTCACCACTGTCATTATCATTGTCATTGTCATCATCATCATTTCCATGATTCTTGCTGTTGTATTCTTCCACAGCTACACTTTTTTCATCATCATTGTAGATTTAATAGTGGAGGGGACAACAATATATCTTCACTAAAGAAAATATCTGTTTTTCAATAGAATAAAATACCGTTGAAATTTTTAAAAATTCCAACGGTAGACATTTTTGGAAATTCCAGTGGTAATTTCAATGGAATTTCAGTATCATTAGAATTTTCTGTTAAAATTACTATTAGAATTTTCAGAATATGTGGGAGGAAATTTTTTTTAAAAAAAATTATAAGGTATATTCCAACGGAAATTACTGTTGGAACTTCCTTCTCAATTTTCTTCAAGCTTTGAACTTTAGCTTGTTGTGTGTTGTTAACGTTTTGCGTATTGCCCGTTCCTCCATTGGTTTCTTCTTAGCATTCTAATTCGTTCTAGGGTTCCTATCTTCTTCAATGGCATCCAATTCGCATTGCTGCCCTTTATCGATCCAGGTATAATTTCTGTGCTTCATACCCTCTTGCACCCTTTCTATACCTGCTCCGTTTCGTCATGACCAATTGGTTTCTTGTAATCCCATCTTCTTGTTTTACAAGAATTTCCATGAATTGTTATAATTGATATCTACCGATGCAGAGAGGGGTTTAGGACGAGACCCATTACTGGTTCCGAGGAAATCCAATTGAGTATTGATCCCATGGACTTGGACGACAAGATAAGCGGTCTTAGGGGCCAATTTAGAAAGTTGAGAAATGTATGTTCTTGATTTTTCAGATGTTCTTTCTATGCAGTTCTAGTTGTTATTTATTTTATAATTATATCAAGTTTATACAAAATTCAGACAAGCAATGCTTCATATGGTATTGGAACCTTGCATTGTCTCTTGTCCAAGTATTGTGTGTATTGAGGAATTGGTATATATGCAGTTCCAACTGTTCTAATCCATGAGCAAACAATCTTGAAGATATAATTGTTACATTAGGTATAAGAATTAAAAGCCACCCAGTTAAGTTACTTGGAAATATGGAGAAGTGAAAGTGGAATCTTCATTTATAGATTGCTGAGTTGAGAACTTAATTTTTATTGCCGAGTTGAGAACTGACTTTTTATTTCTTGAGGATGTACTAGACGCCAAATTTGGAAAGTCACATGTTCTGTTGTGCCTATAAGTAATGATCCACATATAGACCTTTATGTTATCAAAATGAAGTGGTTAGAAAAAGGGTCTTGCTATTGACAATTTGAAGCTAACTATTTTATTGATGCATGGGGACCGCATAACTTGTAATGGAAGTTAGGAATTATACTTCATGGTTTGGAGGATACTTTGATTCTGGTTTAGGAGTAATGTTGTATCTTGTTGTGTTGTTATTTCTAACAATTTGTAGACCTGTATTCTAATAATTGCATGAGCAAACAATCCTTGTTTGCATGCATTCAGCTGTTATATATATATGTATTTGACAAAATTTCCACTTAGGTTGAAATTCCTCAATTTTGTTTATGATATTATATTTGTTGTTTGCTTTTGCTGGAAGTAGCAGTTTCCTTGTAATAAACCCATATACTGCTGATGCACTTGTGTTATCCCTGTTGAATGCTCACCATGGGATCTGCCAAAGTAATAAACTTTACTCCACGTTATGCACGACGAAGGGCAGGTTCAAATAGCTCTGCCAAAGGAGAAATAATAGGTTGGGAGAATATTGAATTGATTAGTAATAGGCCGCTGAAAACTATGCTGAAAGTGTTTAAACAACTGAAGGATGAATATCCAGATAGAATTCTCATTGCTTCAATTATGGAGGAGTATAATAAAGCTGCTTGGGAGGAGCAGATTGATCGAGTTGAGCAAACTGGAGTTATAAGATGTGGTTTTTATCTGAGTTTATGAAATATAATCCTTTTCTCACTTGGAATTACTTCTGACATCTGACTTTCTCTGATATTCTTCTAGGATGCAATTGAAATAAATTTGTCCTGTCCTCATGGTATGCCAGAGCGCAAAATGGGCGCTGCTGTTGGGCAAGATTGTGCACTTCTGGAAGAGGTTTGTGGATTGATAAATGCTAAAGCTACAGTTCCTGTTTCGGCTAAGATGACCCCTAATATCACTGATATTTCACAGGTTGGTTTTGTATTGTATCCTTTATACTTTAATCATGTTTTAGTGTGTTTTGGAAGCAAGTGAAAGCTTGCTCGTTATCAAATTTATGAATGGTAGTAAAATTTCTGATTTTCTGGCTGAAAGCAGATCTATTGTATCATGCACACAAGCTGTTCTGTCAATCTCTGATGGAGATCATTGTTACCTTGGGTTCTGTAAGTAATATTAGTGCTGCTTCTGTTTATAGCCAGCAAAGGTTGCTCTAAGTTCAGAATGTGAGGGAGTATCTGCTATAAATACAATCATGAGTGTCATGGGAATCAATCTCAACACATTACGTCCTGAGCCTTGTGTTGAGGGGTTTGTAGTCTCTCTCAGATTATATTCTTGGTTTTTCCTTGATTTTCGAATCATCTTAGATATCTCATTTGTCTAAATTTTATTATCAGATACTTAACTCCTAGAGGTTATTCTGCGTAGGCAATCCATCCCACTGTAGTTTGGAAGGTGATGACTATTGCAAATGTTGTGAGAAAACAGAGCGCAAGTGCACGCTATTGTTTTACAAGTAATATAATAAAAGTGAGTTATCGATCCCACAAAGATTAAAGCTATTAATTATCAAAATTAGGTTAATCCCAATTTTATCTGATCAAGTGATTATGGAGAAATTATAAGAATAAACAAATTTAAACTGAAAGTAAACAAAAACAGATAAAAATCAAGAATTAATCTAGAGAGAAATATCTAGGGCTCTTGATTTCACCATAGCTATTGTGATTTGCTATTCCTATTTCATTAACCAAGAACAATCTTCCTAAATGTTAGCCAAGAACCCTATATTATTTATTAACCTTTCCCAAGGTCAAACAAAAATATTTCTAAGTTATGAATCTACTATATTTCTATGTGAATTGCGAATAATCTAGAAATTCACTTAATTCTTTGGTTCTTTTTAAATAGTTACATAGGTCATGGATGTATATCTCTATCCTACATGCAACCTATGTTCTTAATCCCTATGATCTTTAATTACAAATTACCTCACAGTCTCATTGTAATTATCTAATCAACTAATTGGTGATTAAACAATTAAAAACATAAAGAATTAAGAAGAAGAAGACAATTAATAAAGGAGTTCTTGAATTAAAGAAATAGAAAATAAAAAATCTTCCTAACTAGGCTACATCATAGCCCTAGAAGGGAATTTAGTTCATGACAGTAGTTAAGAACATGATAGAGTAAAATCTAGATATAATTTAGAGGGCAGAATAATGAAACTCTGTGATGAAGTCCAAATTAGCTTCCACCAATCTCGTCTTCAATCATTGTTTTGCCTCTGTTTAGCTCTCCAAAATGTCCAGACTCGAAGTCCCTAATAAATCCTAAAAGTCCCTATTTATACTTTTTAACAAAAGCCCTAAATAAACTAGGAAACAAAATCATGTTTTTAGGGAATCTCACTCGGGCACTGTGGCTCTTGAGTTTGGGCACAGCAGCCCTTGCTCTCTGTACAAAATACCAAAAGCTTTAGAAAACGGGCACTGCTGCTCTAATTTTCGGGTGCAGCAGCTCTTGAGCTCTGTCAAGGGGTTTTTATTTTGAAGCTACAGGAGCAGCAGCTCTTGGTTTCGAGGGCAGCAGCCTTTGCTTTCTATCTCTGTCTTCTCAAATGGCCATTTCCTCACTTCAAAACATGGAACTCATGAATTTCAACTAAAACCTACAAATTAACAAAAACAAACTATTTAATGGTAATAAATATCAATAAAAAAACAAATAATTAATTAAAAGATACCTAAGAATAGATAAAAAACCCACTCAACAGCAAAAATGATGAAATTAGAGTTTGATGGTGGGGACTATTATTTTTCTGCTATTGGTGGTGTTGAGACAGGCAGTGATGCTGCTGAATTTATTCTTCTTGGGGTAAATACTATTCAGATTGTAGCCTTTACTGTATGATTCGCATTCAAAAGGGTTCTATGTAACAGAGATATCTCCAAACTGATCTTCTCACTGCTTTTTGACATGTCCTTAATTAAACTTATTTTTCCTGCCTTCCCCTCTTCTCGGTATATTATAGTCACTGCGCTAATGGACTTGGAGCAAGAACAATTTGCCTTAAACTTATTTTTGTTGTCTTTGTTTTCCTCCTCTGTATATTTTAGTCACAAGCATGTTTATGGAGTCGCAGGAAGAAAAAATTGACAGCTCTTTGGAGTTTCTTATACTAGTTAGTGATGGACTATGGGATCTTGTTTGATGAGGAAGATGGAGGGGAAGCGAATAATGCTGCTGATATTGATGACGCATATAAAGACGACGATGAAGATGATGCTTAAATTTAGATGAACAAATAATTTTTTTTAATAATGTTAAGAAAATTGGTAGCAGATGGGTGCAAATTTTGTGTGACTTTAAATTGTTTAATTTGATCTACTATTTTGTAAAATTCTTTGAGTTTATAAGAAATTATCACTTTATTGAAATTATTAAGATATTTTACTTGTTGTAAAAGTCTTTTGCAAATTGTATGGCAAAATATAGTTAATTGTGTATATATGGAGTTTTATATATTCAGAAGATCAAATTTAAATTCAAGTTAAAAATGTGAACTAGCAACTTTTGTGGCTAAATTTTAAGGTTATGCAAGGAAAATTTAGGAATCTTAAAACAATTTTTTTTAAATAAAAGTATAAATTAAAAAAAATTAAAATATTTTTTAAAAATTAAAAATTAAAAAAATTAAAATATTTTTTAAAAATTAAAAAATAAAAATAAATAGAAAATTCCAATGGAAAAAAATTAAATAATAATAATAAATAAAAAATTCCAACAAAAAATTCCATTAAAATTTTTCGTTGAAGTTTTTTTTTTTTTTCAAAATCAAATTCCAACAGTAAAATTCTGTTGGAATTACTATTCTATTGGAATTTTCATTGAAATTTTGCAATTTCAATATCCACTTCTCCAACAATCCAAATTTCATTGAAACTCAAAATTTCAAAAAAAAAAAATTCCGTTGAAATTTTGCAAATTTCTTGTAGTGCTTGTCCATCCAGAATCACTGCCACTATATTCATCTACAGATACTACAACTTGTGAAGGCTCCATAGAGAATATGTAAGCACAAGATGACAAGAAAGAACAAAAACCCAGCAAGTGAGGAATAAAATTATCAAACTTGGAATTTTGGTATGTTTCTTATTCATCTGAGAATTGCACCTAATATTCTCTGCTCTCTCACCTTCATCCAAATGCAACTTTCAGTTTGACAAACAGGACAAAAGGCCTATCTCAACAGTGTACATTTAACCTTCATTATAATTTGCACTCTATACCTAAAACTAGGATAAAATTCTGTGTACCTAGCTTTTTAGTGTTTAATTAATCTTTTGCTGAATGCTGTCAACCATTTCATTTATCTGTCTATTTCATCAATAAATGATAACTTTCTTTAAGATGGTGAAAGTTGAATTGAAACTGGACCAAGTGAGGAGTGATTGTAAATTTTTTTATTATCTTATGGCTCTTTACTTCTCATTTTTTTTTTTTTTTGGTTTTCTAGTTGCTTGTCCTTCAGTTCTTAATTAATTACCTACAAAACCTAAAGTCAAAGCCATCTAATCCCCTTGGAAACCACATTTTTTTCTCTTAAATCTATAGTGTGTTTCCAAGAACCTTCGAAACTTACATAAGTTTCTATTAGCAAAGAAATAAAACCTTCTGTTAATTTCATCTCTCTGCAAACTGTGTATTTATTAATTAATTATTTACTCAAAATTTGAAGACATGATGTAAGATTTTAAGTAGTTTGTCATGCAGAAAATTTATAGTTCAAACTCTATTAGTGGTTGTGGGAGCAATAGATATGGTGGATAATCTTGCATGTCAAGTAGGTATGATAATCTCTTGGTGGTGCTCGGGCTATATTATGCTTCAATTGTCTCAAGCCTTGAAGGGATGTTAGACAAACTCATAATGAAGATTTAACATATCCTACACCATTCTTGCTGCATGTTCTTTTTGGCAAGATCGAATTTCAAAAGTTATAGAGATGCTAAAGATTTTAGAAAAAGCCATAAAATATTGTCAAATGCCAATTAGACTTACTAACATTACCATTATATAAGAATCTTTTCTTTTTTCATAAATCAGATACTTCTCTAGACCATCTACTAAATGAAATGGAAGATTAATTTTTATTCTTCTTACCTACTGCATATGCAAAGAGGTAACCTAGCACTATACTTGAGCAATTCTTTTTTCTTTCAAACTTCAACAACTGTTCTGCACATAATAATTATTAGAGTTAAATACATTTTTCGTTCCTGAATTATATCTCAAATATCACTTTAGTGCTTGATTTATTTGATGAAACTGTGTTTTTCAACTACAATTTCCATAGCAAACAGAACCAACACCTTAAACCTGATGTCAAAAATACAATATTAACACAGTAAGACATTAGATTGTAGATTATTTAGACTTAATACGGTTGTACTTCATTGTAGATGACATCTGTGGAGGAATATTTTCATCAACATCACCTTCAGATTCTGGTGATTGCCTCTTAATTGGTGCAAAGGTCCTAGAGGAACAGCTTTCTCCATCACCTTCAGTGGCAGAAACTTTCTTTAAAGATTGTGCTTCATTGTTGATGGATCCTAATGCAGTACAGTCCTCTTCCCCATAGTGTAATAAATATAGGAAAAAGCAAGAATTAAAAATCAGTTATATGTTATTCTAAAGCAAGAATTAATTTTTTTTTTCCTAGCTTTGAAACTATTAAGATTGATGCAATAATTTTTTGGTCAAAAAAAAAAATGTTTGTACCACCAATTTTAAGGAGTCCTATAGATTGATGCAATAAAAAATTGGTTATAAAAGTTTACGCAGGAACCAAGACAATGATCTCTGAGGATTGAGAATACCAGCAATGGCACCATATTAGTTTGATTACTACTTGCGGGGAATTACACTAGTAGAGTTAAATGCCTCAAAAAGGGAAGTATGAATTATAGTGTAATTAAATTCTACCATTCCAAATAGCCCAAAATATTCTTCAAGATTCTAGCAAAGCCAAAGTTCAGGCCACTCAAAATGACCTCCAAACCAAAAGGGTCGATTCCTTGGCAAAATAGGACATGTCAACGGTTTCAGGTTCAGTTTCACAAATATGATAGATTGGCCTATTTTTTTAGATTCCTTCAAAAAAAGAAAAATTTCCCAAGTTGGCAAAGCAATTTTACTAAAATTTCCCACATAAGCTTAGCCTATGTATACAATCAACACAATGGTAGCTAGCAAAACATATAACACTATTTTATGTTTTGAAGAATATCATACTTGAGAAAATTACATCACATTCTCAGCCGTTGAAGCGAACAGCACAATTGTTCTAGGTCTTTCCTCCATTTTTTGTGTTTCTTTGTGGTTGATTTGTCTTTACCTATTTGTAAGCTTTCATAGTAGCTCACCTTTGAGGATACATTTTCATTTCTTTTTCTTCTTTTCCCCAAGTTGGTTAGTCCATCTGCATGTGTTCAAAAATGCATATAAGAGATAACGGACTAATATGTCATTAGCATCACATATTTAATTCAGCAAACTAAAATATTATGAGTGAAACCAATGGTTTAAATTTAAATTATACTACTTTTAAACCAATGCTCTGGTTTTTTTCAACTGATTTAACCCAAGCTTAAAACTACAAACTTTTGTAAAACAATGATATTCTCACACGAGCTTAAAACTATAAAGGATAGATTATAGTAAATAATATCATAACACCTCACTTTCATCACTGGTAGCACTGGTAATAGATATGCTCATTACAACCACAAGTTTCCATTTCCAGCAGTGTACGCTTTCTTTTGGTCAAACTTCTCATCATGATTGGAGTTCCTAGAATCATCATTTGTTATCTTTCTCTGGAAGATTAGGATCTTTAAATCGGATATCCTCTGCATTAGTTGTTTGTTTCTATACATGGACCCCTCATCTCTCTCTCTCTCTCTCCCTCTTCGTCTGTCTCCATAATACAATGTTTTGCAAGCAATTGACTTACATTGTGTATACAAATTCTGTAAGCTATAATTAAGGTCTTTTGCTAGAATATCAAGTAATATAAACAAATCAAAGTAAATACCCTAAATTAAGTAGAATTCTTTGAAAAGTGAAATTCTAATTAGAGCAAAATAGTTTGACTTAGTTACCTTGGTGTCTGCCACTTCTAGCATCACTGGATCCCGATTTACAAGTAGCCAAGGCCATCAAAGCTGGTGCAACCAAAGCCACTTCATAGGAGATTGTTTGAGCAAAATTTTGTTGCTGCTGTGCATCTTGTGTCTCACAAACTTCCATGTTCAGCTGTATACCCAGTTTTTTCAGCAAGAGATAGCAATTTTGGTCTTAAATTTAAATCATTACATATTCACTTGGAGGAACACTTTTCCTCTTTTCATCTCCAATTGGAGGATTTGTGAATCGGACATCCTCTGTATTGGGATTTTTCTTGTATACATAAACTCCCGTCCCTTTTACCCAACCCAAATCTTGATGTATATTGAATTTAACTTTAATCTATACATGATTCCATCCATCCTTTATGTATTCTTTCACGGCTTCACCACCTGACCATAATAATTGAAATATGTTTTGTAGATCAAACAGACATACATGCTCTCCATATATACGTCCTAAATCAGGAACAGTTTGGCACTTAATTTCATGCCTATTCACATGCACTTGGACGAAAAAGATTTCAGAATATGGCCTATCCTTAACTAGAACTAAACACAGAGCAACCAATGGGAATTTTTTACGAAACCAGAAAGACAGTGACGATTCCCTACAATAGTGGTCGAACCAGTCCGGGATACCTGATACTGGCAAAACAAAAAATGTGCCCCCACCCTCATGTAATTCCTGTAAATCACATATTTATATAGTTAAATTCCATATTGAAAGCACTTTAGCAGCAGTAAGCCACACAAACTTATAAGTTGTGATTATTAGAGAGTATAAACAGATAGAAACCTTACCTGACCCTGAATATGCTTAAAGACTGGGAAGTCAAGCGTCAGCAATGTTTTGCTGAGAGATCTTTTATGCTTGATGGAATCCCTCTAATATCACGAAGGAGATAGCATTGATCCAAAACAAGTTTCCTCAAAAAGTAACTGTGCTTGATGCATGCCGGGAGCATTGTGAAATGATTGGCAGTTAGTTCCAATTCTGTCAAATTGGGGAACCAAGGTAACCGTGTAGAAAGAAATTCATCAATCAAATAATTGGCAGTTAGATCTAATACTACCAAAGTAGTGAACCAAGAAAAGCATGTGGGAAGAACTTCATCTGTCAGATTGCATTCCCGGGATATGAAGACTTGTAACTTTTGAAGACCCTTAATCCCTCCAGTTATTAATCTGTCTAATTTTGAGAACATAGAAATCCTACTTCTTAAGCCACGTGAACCCTCCAGTGCTAAAATTGAATGTTCAAAAGCACGAGGAACATAATGCAATAAGACATTCCCAGAAACACGAATACTTAGATGTTTCTCAAAAATTTCTAGGAAACTCTGGAGAACCAAGATGATTAAGAGATATTGACTTCATGGAATGTGGAAAAATCCTGAGCTTGGTGCATCCACTAACACACAACTCTCTAATTCTATCATGATCTCCGATGGAATCATGGATCTCAATTAAATTTATGCATCCTCTAAGATCCAATCTCCTTAAATTTGGGAGTCAAGATATGTCAGGTACTTGTTTTAAAAACTTGTTATCTCTTAAATTCATATGAGTCAACAATTTGAATTTCTACAAAACAGAAAGTGAAAATAATTGTCAAACTTAATAAATTTGAGTGTAGTTTATTTAGGACTAAGACCAATGAAACATTTAAAGACAACTGGCAATTATATTATACGTGCCTAGAGTGATTTTTCCAATGCATGGAGACCATTGGTCCAGTTGAGTATGAAAAATTTCCGCGGATGAAAATCTTGCTGTAAAGATGATGAAGGATAACCTATCTAGTCCAGTATTCTTAAACTATTTGGGAGATGTTTGGGTCCTTGAGAAAAATTTGCATTTATGATGATAAGTATTTGGAGGCTTTTCATATCCTTGACCCGTCCCATTCGACTTCTTCATCGTTGGGCAAGTCTAGCATTATGAATTCAATTTTATCAGTACCCTTTGCAAGTATTAAAAGCATTAGTTAACCACATTATATACTATATTGATATCTCACAACATTGATAAATTATATCAAAACCAATAATATATTGAAAAGAGAGGACAAGAATCATGTCTTCTAGAACATATTTATTTGTCCAAAGGCAAATCAAGGTGAAAATGGGATGACAAAACCACGCATATTGCTCTTACATACCGTATTTTTTTCTAGAACATAAAGAATGTCCTCATAACACCACAATCTACTCCGTTATTGCCAGGCTTTAAGTGTGATTGTTGCCTCACAATCTCTCTACCCATGTCCTATATCAAGTCATGCATACTTACAAAGTCCTGTATTGGATCAATCTTGATGAGCGATTTTTCAACCAATACTCCAATACCATATTTTGGATCAAAACCCCGACCATTTGGCAATATATCCTCGACATATCTCAATTGGTAACCCTTAAAGAAACAAGCCATGCCAAGGAAAATCACTTTTTCATTTTCCTCCAAGCCATCATAGCTTACTTTGAGGATTTCCTGAGTATCTTTGTTTGGATTTCTTTCATATGTATCTAATGCAGATTTGCATTCTTCAGGTTCTTTTCCAAACAAGTTAGAACCTATTATATCCAAGGCTAAAAGAAGGCCCTGGCAATAACGTACTACACGCATTGAAATGCCCATATGACATGGATCAACTTCAATCTGCATTCCAACTAAACAATTTGTAAGCTTCTGCATTATTTAAACCCTCTACTTCATACATTCTTTCCACACCATGAACATGTAGCAAATGTTTATCCCTTGTTGTTATAATAATTCTGCTACTTTAGCCAAACCAATCAAGTCCTTTAGCAAGTGTTCGTAACTACTTCAATTTGTCAATATCATCAAGAATCGAAAGAACTTTCTTTTGTTACAGCCTATCTTTTATTATTTCACTTCCTTTATTGACATCCATGAACTCCATATTCTCCCCCACCCCCCTCCCCCCCGCCCCCAAAAAAAGTATTTCAAAAAGGAGTGTCTGCTAAAGTTGTACCAATCCTCTGTTACCAATTGAATTTTCTTTAACATCATCGAGAAAACACAGAGCTTCAAATTGATCAGCAATCAAATTAAACACACATATCATGGAATACAAAACCTAAACTGAAGGAAACGAAAGAAGTATGTGGTTTCTATGAATCTCACCTTCCAGCATTAGAATCAAATGGCAAGCGGCTGCCATTTCTTCATTAGTTGGATCTCCATAGCTGTTCAATTTCAGCAAAGACAAACTCTCCAACCCACAATCCTCTTCAAAATGGAATTGAAAAGGCAAGAGAGGAGAGAAAAAGAAGGAAAAAAGCAGAAGAAGAGTGGGAAGATAGGGAAAGAGTTTAGGAATGGTGGTGAGAGAAGCCGATGATGAGAAGAAGGAGAAGAG
>QAOA01003614.1:112557-140333 GCA_003255065.1 Cercis canadensis | reverse complement strand
AAAAAAAATAATAATCAACCCCTCCCCCTCTCCCCCTCTCTTTCTTTCTCACGTTTCAGCTGGCCCCTGCCCCTGCACCCCTCCGTCCCTCCCTCCCTCCCTCTATCTCCTTGTCTCTCTCTCTCATTCTCTCTCTCTCTCAGCCCCTGTCCTAGCCCCTACCCCAGCACCCCTAGCCCCCTTCCCTCCCTCCATCTCTCTCTCCTTCTCTATCTCTCTCAGCTTCCCTCCCACATCCCACCACCTCCCTCTCTCCCTCTAGAACGAATTTTCCTGCGTTTCCTCCGCAGGGACGAGTTTCGCTTTTCCTTCACGTTTCTGAAACAGGGACGTGGCCAAATCTAGCGTCCCAGTGCAACAGAGAGGAAAAGGAAGCATAGCAACAACAACAAGAGAAGGAGGGAGCGAGACATTGGGATGAAAATTGAAGGGGGTGAGATTTGGATCTGGTCATGTCACTTGAGTCAGTCATGTTGCTCAAATCTAAGCTGTCTATTTAATTAAAGCTCATCTCAACCATTAAATGTTAATGTGTTTTAATGGTTGAGATGAGTTTTAATGAAATGGACGGCTCAGATCTGAGCAACATGACTTGGATCCAGGTCCATCAGAGCAGAGAGACAGAAAATTTTCATTTTTTTTTTCGTAGAAGGGCTTTTATAAAATATGGGTCAAGAGTTTTGGAAGATCGTGAGATTGAGCAGCATAGCTGTGAGTAAAGTTTTGGATGATTCCAACGGTATATTCTGTTGAAATATACCGTTGGAATTTTAAAAAAAATTTCCCACTTATTTCTTTTGTAAATTCCAATGGTAATTCTTACGAAAAATTTCAAAGGCAATGAATTTCCGTTGGAATTTACAAAAAATATCAACCGTTGGAATTACAGTTAAAAATTCCAACAGTATTTGGTTCCGTTGGAAAACAAAGATTTTCTTATAGTGCCAATCCCTAGTCCTAATTGTTAGTTCCCAAATACATATAATTATAAGAAGAATCATTCCACAAAGCCATTTTATTACAAGAATATGGCATAATATCTAGTCAAGAAGTACAATTTTCTATTCATAAAATAAAGAAGCAAAAAACTAATTCTTACCCATTATGCGCTTCATATCTCCATTTTCACTTTCTATATCAATCACACCCTAAACCTAATTGCTAGCTAGTTGCCAAATACAAATCATTGTAGGAAGAATCATTTGGTAGAGCTCACAAATTTCAACTCATTCTTAAATGTCATGTGCAAATTAAAACAAAGTGACACAGGAACATGTGCTTACTGCATGTTAGGAATAGAAATAAAAGAAGTAAATGGAGAAATATGTAAATTAACCATGAACCAACATATTGGGCAAATGCATCATCAACTCTTATCTATTCTGCTATTTACCTCCATTCTCTTTCTGTATTAACCATACCCTAGATATTGTTGCTCTTTGCCAAACTCAAATAAGTAAGGGAGGAATAATTCAACAAGCTTACCAATTTCAACTCATTCCTAAAAGTCCGATGCAAAACAAAGAGACAGAGCAACATGTGCTAAATTAGTGTTAGTAATAAATGAATTCTGTGAGAGTGTAGGTGTGCTTTAGAGGGGGTGAATAGGAAATTAAAACAATATAAAACAAAATCACCAATCAAAACTTTTTATGTAATAACCAGCTTTTAAACAAGAACTTGTTTTATAGCTTGTTCTTTATAAACCCAGAAAACCACACACAAATAGATTTAGATTTTGATGACCATGAATGACTCAAAGATAATCACCCATAAATATATCCAGAAATTCAAGGACCACATAAGCATAGATAAACTATTTAATCAAGGCAGAGAATCAGCTTAAAACTATATTTTTAGCAGGCTTAATTCATAACCAGTTTATAAGACATGAAACTAGTTTATGTAGCAAATAGCAAAAATAGAGATAGTAGGGAGAAGAGATTTAGCCCATAATTTTTATAGTGGTTCGACCAAACACTGTCTACGTCCACTCTCCCAAGGCTGGGGTTCCACTAGTAGTGAGGTTATTTGTCCAAGCTTCTCCAAGCTTCTCCAATCCCTAATTTTCTAAAAGCTAACCAAAAACTCTCTCAAACTGGTTTTACAAGAGCTCACAAGTAAACTCCTTCTTTCTGGTTTTACAAAAGCTCACCATAAACTTTCTCTCCCTCTAACCAAGAATAGAGGTCACTCTCCCCAGATTTTCCCAATGGAAATTTATATTACAGAAACCCAAAATCGGTTTAGTCCCAATAGGAAAATAAAACTCTCTTAAAGAATAATACATAAGGAGTAGTATAGCGAGATGAGAAGACAAAGAACTTTTTTTTCTGTAATGACACAGAATTTTCTTCAAACTTTTGCTTTTGTTCTTCTCAAAAGTCATAAGCACTTGGGTCTTCAATTTATAGGAGTCCAAAGGTACAAGATGACTATTTGAATGGTAGACAAAGCCTTCAATGCTTGGCTGTCAATTTGTGCTATTTTAGGAATCTTTTTATTCCTATTTGATTTGTTTCCTAATATAGCTCCTTCTTTGAAAAACTTCCTTTTATATTCTCCAACAACACTTTTTGATTTGATTGCTTTCAAACTCCACTCCTCTGATTGATTGCCATTTATTCTTGAACAATCTCGAGCTTCAATAACATCTTCGGATATTTTTCTGCCACATTAACATAGATGATCTTCTGAGAAAAACAAGTTCTATATGAGAATTGGTTCTTGCTGAGGCAAAAACTTATTCTTCTTCTTAACCTAAGATAATCACTAATCTATTACTTAGTAGCACACTTAAACAAACATATTAGGGTTAGTGATAGTGCTTCTAGAAAGGTCATTTGTTATGATCAAAAGTAGGGTTGGAAAATGTGGAACTAACAATATGATGGGTGGATTTTATATCCATGAATTAGATATCATCCACTTGGTATTTAGTTGGTTTTTGAGTTGTTTAATGATTTTATTCTTGTGATTTTGTGTTTATTTTGTAGGAAATACAAATATTGCAATTGGGAATGATTCAGACATGTTTAAGGGCTGAAAAGACGAGAATTTGGTGTCCTGGCTAAAGCTTGGGTGCCCACTCAGAGGGTCTAGGCACCTAACTTGTTGTTGTTGGCAGAGAGGGTAGGGCCTAGGCGCCTAGATGCAGGGCTTAGACGCTCAGATACTGTCCTAAACATGATTTTGTTCAATTTTCCTACTTCTTATAGGTTTTTTACCCTAAAATGTTTCTTCATATAATTAGACTTCCTAGGAACTATAAATAGGTGATTTTAGAACTACATTAGGGTTCCCAGTGGGTTCCTAATTAGTTCCACAATCTCATAAGTGAGGGATTGAAGAAGAGAGATCAGAGGCGCAAGGAAGGAGACAGTGACAGATCTGGCTTACCAATTAGTTTTTTTATCTTCTACTCCTTTTCACTTATGTTTAGATTGATTATTAGGATGTTTTATTTTATAGACATTAACTAATTTTCTTTTTAGGGCTACGATGTAACTTAACTATGAATGAATATATTTTCTTTTCTAATTAAGTGTTTTATTCTACTCTTAATACCTCTAATTAATTGGCCACTAGTTAGATTATATGTTAATCATAAGAGAGGAATTATGTTCCTAGTTCATTGGGTAGAATTCTATAAATTGCATATAGGATAGAGATATACCTATATGGTTTGTGTAGTTGCTACAAGGGATCTTTAGAATTGATTGAATTTCTAGTTATTTTATATTCACATAGAGATATAGTGGGTTCATAACTTGGTATTACAAAAAAAAATCTCTTTTTCTCATTGAACAAATCTGTGAGAAATAAGCAAAAATTTCTTGAGAAATGAGTGAAAATTTCGTGAGATTCACGCTTCTTATAGACTTTCTCATAGATATAATGGCATGACAAACTCAATTTCTCATGCAAAATATAGTCCATGAGAAAGTTCTCACGGAGTATCAACGTGAGAATCGAGAAACTTTCCATGAGAAAGTTCCACGAAGTCTCACGACAAGCTCGTGCTTTTTCTCATGGAATATTCCTGTGAAAAAGTTTTCTCACTGACTCTGTTCAAGAGAAAAACCATGACAACTTACAAAAATTAGTTTTTTATTTGAATTTTCTCACATAATTGTCTATGAGAAATTCCATGAGAAATACACCTAAACCCCCATGCTACACCCTGTTTTTCTACTAACTCAAAACTTGCATAGTACTATAACCAGCAACAGCTCAAGCAAAACAACAATAACGGCAGCAGAGTAGTAGAATGCAATCAAATTTTATGCAAATTAAAGAATGTATACAAACGAATCTATATAGAAGGATAATGTAAAAAAAAAAAAAAAAAAAAAAAAAAAAAAAAAAAAAAAAAAATTAAAAAAAAAAAAAAAAAAAAAAAAAAAAAAAAAAAAAAAAAAAAAAAAAAAAAAAAAAAAAAAAAAAAAAAAAAAACATATTCAAAAAGAATCTTTTCATATCTCTAGGCTCTACTAAAGTTCCAAATCCATAAGAAATGAAGGCCGAAAAGAAAATGCAACGTCAGCAATAGTGATATGAACAAGAGTTTTGTAACACAAAAATACAACACATTCGTAGATAGAAAATATAAAATATCTAAAATGACAACATAGAAGGAAATGCAAATATGTAATTAACAATACATAAGTACTAATAAAATATGCGAAGGACATGTGTAATAGCAATTGCTTTCTATTACATAATCACTCGGGGTATCTTCCTCGATTTTGTCATCACTACTATGATATTCATCTTCTACCTCTTCCTCAACACCTTCTCCTATCTCATCATCTAAATCAGTGACAATGACTGGATTTGCACCAGTAACAACTTCGTCTATAGCAATTGAAGTGATATCTCCTAAATCTGTCTATGTCCAATCATCACCAATAATTAACTTAACTAATGTATCATATATAACTTTAATGTATGTTCATTCCACAAGTTTTTCAGTATATCAGATGTTCACAATCCATATATCATTATAAATAGGTTACTATCCAATATATCCTCTATCACATTATTGAATAACTGCAAAATCATACCAAAAAATTCAAACAAAGTTATACAAACAAAGCATATATAACATACAACAAGAGCCCCAAACAGAGTTATCACAATCTTAACAATTTCACACATAATTTAATTTTATAAATTACTCTCTAAACCCCATAACATTAAAATTCATCCATACTAATTCAAAAAAATAATAAGAAATCATCCAAATCCTCTACATATATCATACATCAAAAGCCCTCAACTAATTTCAACAACAAAAAATCCACAACTACTCCAATTTTAACATTGAAATTCGCATTCAACATCAAAGGCAAACTCATAAACCAAAACATTAATCAAGTTTATAATCCATCAAGTACCTATCTACAACCAATCTACACTTAAACTAGTCTAAAAATATACAAAAAAAACTAACACATTTTGTGCATCATTGAGAAAGAAAATAGAAGATAAATGCAGAGAGAAAATCAGAGAAAAATGGCCTACCTTAACTCCAAAGCTTCAAAAGGAGGGAGTAGAATGTCCACACACACTGGAAAATGCCCTCAAGTCACCGAAAACCGCCACCCACATCCGTTCATGGAGAGAAATCACCAAAACTAAGTTTTTTTTTTTTTTTATCTAACTTCCAAATGGGGAAGATAAGTCTCGGGAGTAGAAGAAATTTTCAAATTTCTCATAGACTTTCTCACGGACATTGTCCGTGAGAAAACCCTGCCCAAATTTCCCTCTGTCCATGCATTTAGTGAAACTGTGCATTTGGATTCTCATGGATAAAATCCGTGAGAAATCTCATCAAAAAACTGTGTGTTCCTATTTCTCACGAACGGAAAGTCAGTGAAAAAAATACATGGCATGGACTCTCGAGTTTTCTCATGGTTTTTCTCTGTGAGAATATTTTCGCGCCACATTCTTGCCGTACACTCTCGGATTGTCTCACGGATATTTCTCATGAGGTTGTTCTCCATGAGAAATTCTGTGAGAAAATTCTACATTTTCAATGTCCATGGTAAATTCTCATTTTTTCCGTGACAATTTCTCACAAATTTTTCTTCTGTGAGAAAATCCATGAGAAAAATGCCTTTTTTCTTGTAGTGTGAGAATATTTTCATTAAACCTCAAGGGAGGCTGGTGAATAGTATAGGAAATCTTGACTATCAGTAAGGAAGATAATTTTGGATTAAGGATCTAAGTAATGCATCCTGAATTAGTTATGATGAAATTGGAAACCATAGGCTTTTTTTCTATAGTTAATTTGTAATTTTTACCTTCTTTCATTTACTTTCAGTTTATTTCTCATTATTTAGTTGTTCATATAAAATTGGAATTAACCCAATTTTGATACTTAGTAGCTTTAATCCTCATGGGACAATAATGTACTTTTATTATATTACTTGTAAGAGAATAATATGCATTTGTGCTCCATTTTATCACAATAAAATAACCATGTATCATGGACATGCATCATCGACTCCTACCTATTCTTCTTCATACCTATTGATCTGCTCCATACTTCTATTTTCACTTTTTGTATAGCAACCACTCCCTAGTCCTAATTGTTAGTTCCCAAATACAGATAATTGTAAGAAGAATCATTCCATAAAGCCATTTGATTAGAAGAATATGGCATAATATCTAGTCAAGAAGTACAAATTTCTGTTCATAAAATAAAGAAGCAAAAAAACTTGTGCTTCAATGAACTAAATCATATTGTGGCACAAAGCAGGAAATGGGTATCATGAATGTTTTGGTTTTTATCCCCTTCTTTGTAAAGACTTTCGATTTTAATTTAGAGAATTGATATTATTTTTCTATCAAAATAAGAGACTGTGCTGAAAGGATGAAAAACTAAAATGTTATATCTTAAAATATAGCATTCCTTAACATTGTAGAGTGTTAAAAAAAATTATGTAGATAAGACTATTCTTTTTAGATAGAGGACAATGGTAAGGTTGGAACCCCTAACTTCCTGCGTACTACTTAAACCCCTCACTACTAGGCCACACCTAATAGCTTCTTAGTTATTCTTATTTTATAGCTTTTTGCCAAATAGCTTAAATTTGAGAGTATTTTCTGTCTTAATTTCTCATGATCCATTTTTACTCTTAAGCTGCATAGGTCATCGTCAAAGCAACGATGAGGGTAGCAAGGCTTTCTATCGAATTGGCTGACACCAATTTTCCTTTGTTTATTCTATCTTCATAGTAATACATTCAGCATTGTTACTAATAGTGTGGGCAGGGCAGGTTTCCAATGCACTAATTTAGTCTATAATTTGAGGGCTTGCAGCTGTTGAAAATAAATGTAATTTAAATTTTCTAAAAGTCTTTTAGGATTATGAGTGATAAGTCGGTTTTATACCACTTATCATTTATTTATCTACCTTGTTAATTGTTTGTTCTAGGATATTTTAAGTTTGATTTTTATGAATTAATGTTTCTTTTATAGGTTTTTACTTTAGAAGTCTTTGGAAGTCACTTTGGTATTTTTTGGTGTAAAAAAAGAGCAAATTTTGGTGAATTTGGGATGGAAGCAGCAGCTTGGGCGCTGCAGCCCCCAGTCTGAGCACCGCAGCCCCCTATCAAGAGGCCACAGCACCCTCAAGACAGAAGTCAGGGCGCTGCAGCCCTTAATCTGGGTGCCACAGCACCCTCCAGGNACTTGGGCTCCAAGCTGGCCCATGTGCACCTTCTACAAGAGACAGATAAATGATCCATCTCAACTCTGAACTTGGCCCAACTGCTCTTTCTTTAGTCTGCACCTCTTGGACTAGGCTCAACAATGCCTCTCTCACTCGCTTAGCTCTGCTTCTAGTCATCGAGCCTCCAACTCCAAGCAAGGGATCATGAACACTCCTAGGGTTATGGCATGTAGCAAGCTGATTCGCATCAAGTCACTTTGGTATTTTTTGGTGTAAAAAAAGAGCAAATTTTGGCGAATTTGGGATGGAAGCAGCAGCTTGGGCGCTGCAGCCCCCTATCAAGAGGCCACAGCACCCTCAAGACAGAAGTTAGGGCGCTGCAGCCCCTAATCTGGGTGCCACAGCACCCTCCAGGCAAAGAATTGGAGGCTACAGCCCCCTGACAGTCAACTTGGGATTTGACTTTCAAACTTTCTATTTTCATTAGGACTCTTACTTTATTTTAATTCCTTTTTTCTCCTAAACTTTCTAGAACATATAAATAGGACTCTTAAAGTCTAAATTAGGGTTCCACATATTTTTACACAAGAGGCAAGAGGAGGAGGAGATCAAGCTCCAAAATTGGGATTTCATCATTGATTCTCAACTTCTAAGAGTTTTTCTCATCTTTTTCTCTTGTTCTTATGTTTAATTTTTGTGTAATCATGTTTTTATCTATTGTCATGAACTAAATTCCCTTCTAGGGCTATGATGTAGCCTAGCTAGGAAGATTTGTGATTTTCTATTAATTCAAAAATTCCTTTATTAATTGTCTTCTTATTTTCTAGTCGTCATGCTTCTAATTGTTTAATCACCAATTAGTTTATTAGATAATTACAATGAGACTGGGAGGTAATTTGTAATTAAAGATCATAGGGATTAAGAACATAGGTTGCATGTAGGATAGAAATATACCTTCATGGTCTATGTAGCTATTTAAAAAGAACCATAGAATTAAGTGAATTGCTAGGTTATTGGCAACTCACATAGGAATATAGTGGGTTCATAACTTAGAGATATTTTTGTTTGACCTTGGGAAAGGCTAATAAATAATTTAGGATTCTTGGCTAGTGATTAGGAAGATTGTTCTTGGTTAATGAATTAAGAATAGCAAATTGGAATAGCTATGGTGAAATCAAAAGCCCTATATATTTCTCATCAATTTTTCTACTTGTCATTGATTTAGTATTTTTTCCTTTAGATTATCACTTATATTTAATCATTGATTCTCTAGATAAAATTAGAATACACTCAATTTTGGTAATTATTAGTCACAATCTCTATGGGACGATACTTTACTCTCATTTTATTACTTGAAAACAATAACGTACATTTGCGTTAAAGTTTTACACAACAATGAGTATCGGTTACTAAAAGTTATAAAAATGTCAGTATTAGGAGTCTCAATTTTAGGTATTTATGTTAGTACTCCATGTATTAAGGATTTACAATAATGATAAGAATAAATTAGTGAGTCTAAAAATGTATCATTTGGAATTGAGGTTGAGAATTCTACTTCAAGTGCAATAGTTACTTGTATGGGTTGAGTACAAATGATTGTATCCCCCTCCAACAGTAACATCCAAAATTGACTCGTCAACAAAGGTTTCTCCAGTTAACAAAGGCAAGGAAAATAGGCAGGAAGCAAAGGTGCCAATACGCTAGTTGATGGTTTATTTTCAAATACTGTGTGATTGAAATACCAAGGGAGAGGGAATCTAGACAAAATTTCCAACAAAGTAAAATTCCAAATGAAGGCTAATTTGAGCAAGAGAGTGAAAGTAGACGGACTATACTACAAGAAAACAAGAGATTTCTCACGGAATGGAATTCCGTGAAAAATTCTCACATAATAGCATTCAATAGAAATTTGTCATGGAATTTCTTGCGAAAAATTTTCTACAAGAAAATTTTGTGAGAAATTCCATAAGAAAATTAAATTTCTCATGAAAAATGTTTCTCTAAGAAAATGCCATTAGAACTTCTCACATAAAATATTTTTGTGAGAAATGGAATGCACTATCTTACTAAAGTTAGAATTAGGGATTTCAAGACTAATTTCTCACAGAAGTTTTTCATGAGAAATTTTGTGAGAAAACTTAGTATTTCTTTTCCCAGTGCCATGAGCCACCCCCATTCCACTCACTTTTTCTCTCTACCCTTTGTAATTCTCTCTTCCACCCTTTGCGACTCCATTTCTCAGTGGTGTTTGAGGTTCCGGCGAAGACAAGCAGAGGGTAATGGTTGGGAAGCATATTTGACTTGCTTTGGAGATGAGGTAAGCCGAAATCACTTTGTTTCCTCTTTTAAATTGTTCTTTGAGTTGAATGTGAATTTGTTTGTGTTTTTGGATGAATTTGAGTGTAGTTTTAGGATTTGTTGTTGGTGAAATGTTGTTAATGTGATTATGGATTAAGTTTTGAGTTATTTTATGGAACATTTGTTAATTCTCATACATCCGAATTACTAAGCATAAATTGGAGTTGTAGTTTCTTTTTGGATTAATTTTGTTAGGGCATTTGTTTGTGATTGCTGAAAACAAAGAGCACGCGGCCTTAGGTTTGGAGAAGCCGGTGGGTTGCTTATCTCCAAACTTGATGGGCTGGATATCAAATCTGTACAGATTTTTGTGATGCACTTAAAATCTAACTTTGGCTGCAGAGAACATCATTGATCTTCAGGGCATTCCCTCTCTAATTGGTTAGTTGAATTTCTTTTATTTAGTGTATATTTGAGCTTTCACGTTTAGCACTAGTAGATATTGACTCAAAGGACATTAAAGTGTATGTCAAATATTTTGACATTACTTTGATACCATCTACAATTTTTTTTTCTTCAATGCTCATCAAAAGAAGATAGATTCAGGGTATGATGTATGGACCTTGATGCTTTGCTTCAATTGCTCACTTCCTTTTTTTTCATATATTCTGCTTCAGTTGCTGAAATGTAAATTGCTTTTTTCATCTTACTGTTTAACAGTTTTGAATTATGGGACTTATTGTAATACCCCATTTTTACTAGTGAGTTACTTATATATATCAATCTCATTGAAAAGTATTACTGTAAATAAGAAAACTTCTTGCATAATTTGAAAGAAATGATGAGAGTAGCAATTTGTTTTATTGTATGCCTTAAAAGCTTTAAATGTTTTGAAGCGTGCCTGACTGATATTATAGCATTGTTAAATGTTAAAGTAGAGTAAGTTAGTATTTATTATATATATATATATATATATATATATGGAGTAGTATGCTCTTTCCGTTGAGAATCTAATCTAATCCACTGGTATCTCTCCATTTTGATCATTTTTTTTTTTATTTTGGTCACTTGAGCCTTTTTTCTTTTGGTGGGCCGGCCGCGCCCGGGTTGTGAGTTGTTGGGGTTGAGAAAGGGCTCCAATTAGTAACTTCCTAGTAGAGACTGATTATGCCATTAGGTATCACAAAAGAGGGTTACTGTTAATTAAGTATTTAATATGTGATTAGATTTGAATTGTTTGTTCTTACTTGACTTATGCTTTCATGGACCATTCTCAGTTGCTCATACGTAGTTCTGAGTAGACACTTGCCCAAGGAGAAGGTTGAGCAATAGGGTCTTTACTGCAGAGTATTATCTAAGAAAAAGTGGAGACTATGAAGTCATCAACAAGGCAATTGAGAAGATGGGGAAAAGGCACCAAGAGCATATTGTAACCTATGGTGAAGGCAATTCTATCAACTTTGTACCAGATCCTAGGAAAAGTAAATGATAGTGTAGAATAGCTAGAAAATTGCCTCTATATTTATTTTTTTGTTGCAATTTTTTTTGTTTTGTTCTAAGTCTAGGGTTGGGGAATTTTATCAATTTAGAGTTAGTTTTTTTTATAATAATTACTGCTTGAGTTAGTTTCTGTTTTGGATTGTAAAATGTGTAAAGTCTAAGATCAAACTCTATAAAGTTTGCTTAAATGTGAAAATCTATGATTTTTTTTTTTACTTTTTGGATTTTTGCTTTCCTATTTTGTAATTTCTTTAGTATTGATATAAGAAATTAGTAGAAAAAAAAACTTGAAGAATTTCTCACGAACAAGAATCAGTGAGAAATTCCACGAGAAATAAGCATGGAATTTTTTTTTTCAATATTTATCATGCCCATTGTAAGTCCGTGAGAAATTTTCTCATGGTCACTCTTTTCCATGAAAAATTTGGTTTCTCTTGAGGATTTTTCTCTCCCTCCAAAAACCCGTGAGAAACCCATTTCTTATGAAATTTCGGCATTTTCTCACAGATTTTACCTGTGAAAAAAAGCCTATTTTCTGAATTTAACATATTATCCCCAAGAGAAGTTTGTTAAACTATGGATATAAAGGAAATATAATTTGTGTTTTTCTTAGTAGAATCATTGAAGATAGAGGGCATTTATTCTTTGATTGCTCTTATTTGGCAATATTACTCGTACAAAAACTATGTTATAGGAAAATTTTATTCTGAGAAAATGAATTTAACTAGCTCCAATCTTTAAAAGGGTCTAGTATTTTAAATTATATGATTCTTTAGCTAACTTGAAAAGCTACTATCTATTATATTTAATGTGAAAGGAATAGGAAAAATTGTGGTAATTTCTTCTTCACATAAGCACAAATTTTAGATATGATTTATAGTTATGTTAGAAATAAATTGTTGTCTTCTTCTCGCTCTAAAACTAGTGCTGTAAACGAGGATTTATGTAAAAAATGGGGAGTTAGAAAGATTGTTTTGACTTGAGTTAGGTTTCTTTGGGTGTTTGTTTTTATGTTTTGACAGACGTTGTAANAAAAAAAAAAAAAAAAAAAAGGTGGCCCAAGTATAGCTCTAGACATGCCCACAGTTTTTCACATTATAGGGACATAACCATTTTTTTCAGCAAAATAAATAATAAATAATAAAAAGACATAACCTTTTCTTTTTGTTGGTAAAGATATCATCTTGTGCTTCACAATGCGTTGAATTGATAGATCCCGCTGATGAAGAAGCCATCCCAATGCTTGTCATTTAGCTTTTGTTCCTCAATTTGCTTTGTGGAGCTCTTGATGTCAGATTATATGCTAATTGGTTTTTAAGGTTGCTCCTTATCTTATGTTTGGATTTCTCCCAAATTTCTATTTCTGAAGCAAAGAATTGTAAATAAGTCCTCTAATTCAGGCTTATTGGGCTGCTGGGTTTCTGTAAAGATTATTTAAACTGTCAGTTAATTTTACCAGAGTCATTAGTTAATTTACTAAGTGTAGTTAATTCATTAACNAGATATTGAGTTCCAATTAAAAAAAAAAAAAACTTGGAATTGATCACAGGGTGAACCGACTAAACTGACTTGAACCAATAATTTTTGGTTTGGTTCATGATTTCTTTGAACCGACTATATCGATTCGGTTCATAAAAACCTCTAAACTGAACAGAAGCAAACCAATTTACACCCCAATTACAAGCCCTACTAAACTAATGTATTGGAAACATGCCCTCCCCACACTATTAGTAGCAATGAGGATCAATGTATTACTATGAAGATAGAATAAACAAAGGAAAANGGGTTTTGGTAATGGCAAATTCAACCAGGGAAACCAGAAGAGGCAGAGCTACAATGACAAAAGGAATGAAAGATGCACTCATTGCCACACAGGAGGTCATACCAGAGATACCTGTTTCAAGTTGCATGGCTACCCTGATTGGTATAAAGAATTAAAGGATCAGCGAAATCAAGCTTCAGGAGGGAAACATATGGCCAATTTTGCAGACAATCCGTTGGATGCTAACATGGTCCATGGGGCTGGAAAGACAGATGATAAAAAGCCTTGCCACCCTCCTTGTTGCTTTGACGATGGTCTATGTAGCTTAAGAGTGAAAATGGACCACTCGGCTCAAATTTTCCACATTTTAAACTTAACTGTTTGTCAACCATTCCCAACATGACACTGCCGCATTATAACTTAGAGCTACTTGTTGTCAATGGAGCCTAATTAAGTTATATTTTCTTATTATTTTTATTTGGGGTATTTATTTACTTTCATTTATTAATAATGTAGCCTTAGTCTTCTAGTATTTAAAGGCTGCTAGCCACCTCTTATAAACTCTCATTATATAGTGAAAATTCAATGTGACAATGGATGTAGTAGGATTTTCTCCGAATCATGTAAATTTATGTATGTTCCTTTTGTCTTTTTTTTTCTCTTTTAATTCTTTCGGTTAATTCTACGAGCGTAGAAAGGTTTCACTCTACCTAACACTACTTTGATGAGTGAAGGAAAATGTGGTGAACTATGTTGAGAAATTGTTGAATTGTAGCCTAGAATTTACTTTGAAGAGGGAAGGAAAATGTGGATAATTGCGTAAACTATCGCATTATAGCTTAGAACTCACCATGAAGAGGGAAGGAGAACGTGAGCAACTGTGTTAACAAATTGCGGCATTGTATCTCAGGAGTTTTTTATGAGGAAAAGAAAATATGGAGAACAATGTAAGAGACTTTTTTTTTTTTTTGCCAAAGTTTCTATGTTTTCCATAGGTTTCAATTAAATCCTGAAATAAATACAAATTTATTAAAGATTAAGAGTTAATTTTATTTTTATGTTCCTTAGTATTGTTTTTTTTTCCCTCAAAAAAAAAATAGTCAATTTTCTTTTTCCCTTTATCATTTTTTCTTTTATTTATGGTTTCAGGTCTATTTTTGGGATTCTAAAGCATATTACATCTTAATATGAATTCAATAGCTGCTTTTGGATGTTTGGTTCCCAAATTCAACACTTCAATAATCCGTAAGATTAAGAGTTAATTTTATTTTTATGTTCCTTAGTATTGTTTTTTTTCCCTCAAAAAAATAGTCAATTTTCTTTTTCCCTTTATCATTTTTTCTTTTAATTTATGGTTTCAGGTCTATTTTTTGGATTCTAAAGCATATTACATCTTAATATGAATTCAATAGCTGCTTTTGGATGTTTGGTTCCCAAATTCAACACTTCAATAATCCATGAGAATTATTATTTTTAGAGATTATGCTATTATAGGGCAATAAAATCTCTAAGAGCTCCAATTTTTTTTTCCTTATCTTCTACTTTTTTTTTTTCTCTCTTAGTTTATCTGTTAAGGTTTTATCAGTTTACTTTTGCCTTCTTAATGCATTGCATACGTATAACCAACAAGGTTGGGTTGTGTTTTGGGATTTTGCTGGTTGGGTTGGGTTTGGAAAGACAAAACCAAACCCTTTCGGGTTAGGTCTTGGGTCACAGAATTTCAGCCGAAACTAACTCAATCAAGCCCAATGAAAAGAAGAAATAAACAAACCTTGCATTAGACAAAACGGCACCATTCTAAATGAAGCACAGGTTCTGCCTCAGTCAAAACAACGCCGTTTTGACTGAGCAGAAAGCCAAATTTCGAAACTCCCCATTCACAATTCGCACAGCTCAAGACGGATCTAAAAATTTTATGTAGTGGAAGTAAGATATATATATATATATATATATATATATAAAACCTAAGACATTGCACGAAGAATGTCTAAATATTATTTGAACTGTGCATACCATACTTTATGAAAAAAAAAAAACCATATCTTTTTAATTTTCTATAAGATACGGGGTTAATTATAAAATGATAAATTACTTAATACTACTATTAAATTCTTTTAAAGGTTACCCCACCAGTTATGTACATTCGCCCTTGCGCACAGCACACACCCACCACTATCACCTGCTGCTCTCCCTCTCGGCAGTGATATGTGTCTCAGTTAAGTTCTAGTTCTTTTGTTTGGTGTTCTAATTTTGCTTCCCTATTAGTCAATTTAATGGGTTTTGTTAGTCTTTTAATATATTTAGTCTTGAATTAGTTCAATTTAATGGGTTTGTCAAAGGAAAAAGTTTTATGGGAGAAAATTTGAGATGACAGTAAAAAATATTGAGAGGGTATTGAGATGGTCTTAAGGTATTAAAAAAAAGTTTATGTCATATTTTAATAAGAGAACAGTATAACAAGCGCTTATAAGATTTTACTTAGGGAAAAGTCTTAAAAACCCACCTGAACTATGATTTTGTTGCGTTTTACCCCCCATGCTTCAAAAACGTAGGAAATACCTCTTTGAACTTTCAAAATGTGCACTTTACCCCCCGACCCTGACGTCCGTCCATTAATGTGCATATGATATGATTAATCTGAGTCATAGTGCAATTTTATAAGGGTATAAATGAAAATAAATTTATAAAAATTAGGGTAAAAAAATAATATTCAAGATTTTTGGAGTCAAATTATAATATTTAAATCCCTTCTTCCGTCTATTAATGGATGAACGTCAAGGTCGTGGGGATAAAGTGCACATTTTAAAAGTTCAATGAGGTCTTTCCTACATTTTTGAAGTATGGGGAGTAAAACACAACAAAAGCATAATTCAATGGAGTTTTTAGGACTTTTCCCTTTTACTTAAGTTTTTCTCTATTATAAAAGCACTCACTATGAACCACACAAAAGGCAACTTCTGAAATGATCCAATGAGCACAAAATTGAAACCAAAGAACGCCATAATTACCAAACCATATCAATACTTAACACGGAAGCTTATTTGAACGAATTAAACTACCAAAGATTGGGTAAGTTGTAAACAACTTAATAATGATGCCATAAATGAAATTGAACGAGCTTGCACGGAAGAGCAACAAACTGAATTTAATAGTACATAGGCAATGCAATAAAAACAAGAGGTGGAAATTCTTTCTTAGATGATCGTTGCCTTTAGGAAATGAGGGAAAATATGAAAGAAAAATATGCAGAAAGAGAACATTTGAAGACTGAGAGCACGTTTGATACATGAAGTAGTCATTTCTATGTTTGGTAACAAAAGAAGAGTATGAAATAACCATTCCATTCTAAACCAATATATACCTACCTTAGATGTGAGAATGATAATTCCATACTACACAAAATAAGTTCAACTTTNCCTTTAGGAAATGAGGGAAAATATGAAAGAAAAATATGCAGAAAGAGAACATTTGAAGACTGAGAGCACGTTTGATACATGAAGTAGTCATTTCTATGTTTGGTAACAAAAGAAGAGCATGAAATAACCATTCCATTCTAAACCAATATATACCTACCTTAGATGTGAGAATGATAATTCCATACTCCACAAAATAAGTTCAACTTTTTCTTTGTTCAATCTACCCTCATTAATTTTACAAAATGACTCAAGCAACCCTGATTAAATAAAACCTAATACCCACAAATAAAATATAAGTAAAAGATATTTGTGTCATTTAGTACTTATTCTCTTTCCATTCCATGCTCTATTACATATACCAAACAATGAAATGGCTAAGATAACCATTCCATTCCTAGAGCTCCTGAACCGTGGAATGAAATGACCATTCCTTTCTATTCACATTCCAATTTCATAATTTTTATTCCGTGTACCAAACGTGGCCTTAAGCAACATAATAGCTGACCATAGCCACTGAAATGATATTGAAATTCTGAGGTTCCTTTACTGCATATATCTCTATAAGAACCAGAGTATTATAAAATCTAAAATTTAACGACTAAAACCAGAAAATTAAAATTGAGAAGAGTGAATACGAATTTTCTTATTAACTTTCTAAGGTTACAGGCATGCCCCCCACAGGTAACTTAATGTGGAGAACACAGCAAAATGCCTCACTGCATAAAGAAAAATCTCCATTCAATCAGATTTAAGTACAGTAAAGAAAATGGACTAATTAATACAAGAAAAGAACATGATACCCCAATTCTACAAGCAAACTTTTGGCAGAAATGCTGCTCAGTCAGATTCAGATACACCAAGATAAGCTTCAGAATTCCACTGCAACATATTCATATCAAAAAGAGCAGAAAATGTTACATATGTTCATCTCACACTTTTTATGATTACGTAAGAACGACGCCGATCTTCTTCGCGAAATCATCCCCATCTTCATCATCCATGTATTCTTCCTGCTCTGGATTTTCACCTTCCTCATAATTATACTCCCCCTCGTCAACTTGCTCATAAACATACACGCCATCACCATCTCTCTGATTGTCAGCTTCATACTCTTGCTCCTCCGTTCCTTCATAGATTATTCCATCTTCAGAAGAGTGACCATGGGTCAAATAAGTTTTATCTATGTTGTTTCCAACAGCATCAGTGACCTGAAACTTCTTCGGTAAAACCCCATTTTCTCTGTCTGAGACAACTGTGTTATATGAGCCATTTGTAGCTTCCCTATCCTTATTATCGCTTTTATTACTGGATAATTTACGACTTCGGGTGCCAGTGACTGCTGCTCCAGCATCAGCTCCTCTCTTCTCCTTCAGAATCTCACTAAGAGGCTTTGGATCTTCAAACTGAAGATCATCTTCAGGTTGTTGGTAATCCTGTAAACCTTTTCTCTTCCCAAGAGATTGGTGCTCCTTATTTTCTGTGCTACTTCCACCTTTCAGTTCAGCAAGACTTTTTGGCCCAGCAAAATCACTGCTTTCGTCACCCATTATTTCTCTCCTCATTGGTCTAGCCCTGAAGTTCTTCCTCTCATAGTCATCTTGCACCCTTCCTCTTAACCTATCTCGGAGCCTTCCAGGGTGAGGCCCCTGCAGCCTTCCAGGAGACAATCTGCTCCTACTTCTAGTTCTGTCTGACTCCTTCTCTTGGTGATCATCACTACCATTTGCTGGAAGCTTAATTCTGCCTCGGAAGCGATTACTGAGGGAGCTCTCGTGCAGAGGTAACTGGTGGGAATCCTTTGGAGAGGAGAACCGGTAGCTTTGCTCGTCACCATGGCTGTCAAGGTCATAATAATCATGACTAACAACAGATTTCAAACCATTGACCCTCCTCCGCTTGGATAACTGAAGTCGTAGATCTGAGACCTCAACATTTTCAGGACTGTCAGATTTGTGGCGATTCCTCCTTTCCAAATGGGCTGATGCCCCAAACATTATCTCCGATGAATTCCTTTGCTGTCCCCAAACATATGGTTCTTGCATGTGATCATATGAGTCATAACCTTGAGATGCACGAAACCTTTCTCGATCAATATCAGCTACTGAATTATAATCAGCAGCATGACCTAAATCATATTCATCAACAGAATCCAAGTTTCTTCCATCTTGACCTCTCGTTTTTCCAAATTGATCTTCCCCATGGTAGTAATCTGAATTCGTAAGTTCATCCTCAACAAGAACATCAAACCCAGGAGAGGATTCTCTCAAAAACTCATCACTGTCCTTACCATTATGGATATTAGGATCATCTAACATGCGTCCCTGATTTGGACGATTAGACCGGGCAACAGAGGTTCCATTGGCAACTGGTGGAGCATTTGTTAACTTGAATCTAGAAGCCTCATCATCAAATTGAGTAGGTGGCAGTGCCATATGCCTCTCAACACCAACTATTCTTTGTGAAGCAGTTTCAATTTTTGGGACAGGTTTGGCTTCTGAACTTCCAACCAACTTTGCAATGTTCACTTGGGGAATTTTCCTTTCCTGTGTAATCTTTTGAAGACCCCCACCAAAAGCCTTCTCACTAGTCAAAGACTCAGTACCTTGATTAGCCAGTGGCACCTGAGGAACTTTATTACCAACATTAGGATTTGGTCCATGCAAGAAGGCACATCTGTCGCCTTTCAAGCAAATCCCCTTTTGGAAGAAAATGCAAGGTACAGCTTGTTTACTAGAATTCTGAGGATGTGTTGCAGTAGTCGTTGCGGGTTGTGATGGGGCTGCAGGTTGTGATGGGGCAACAGCTGATCCACCGGGAGTTGTTGCCTGTGTTCCCAGGAAACCATCAAGAGGCTGGAAGAAAAAACAATAGGTAATCAGAAAAATTCATCCAAATCTATAAACCCTTCAAACAAACAGGGGGAAATCATTCATATGTTGATGACAGAGTATAAAAAATTTTACTCACCGGATGACGGAATGAACATTTCGGATTCAAGCAATTACCATTCAGCCAATACCAGCAATCCCTAGGATTAACCCGGGCATACTCACTATGGCGGTACTCGCATTCACTTCCCTGTTTCAATGAAGAAATATAAAAAAAAGAAGATGAATGATGTCAGCAACAAAATCTGTCTTATAGTTCACATTGTCACACAAAATTTTTTTAACTGCATAACATGAAAATCTTGAAAATTGATCCTAGTTCAATTGATATGCATTAAGCATCAACAAAATTACTGTTATGTAATCCAATGAAGTGGCTAATTAGCACAAACACAATAAATAAGCAATTCATTTAATAGACTAATCATACAAACTTAAAATATTAGAACACAAAAAAATATTATAACCGACAACAAATTAAAGAATTACTCTAACCAATAACAACTTAAAAGAATTACACTAACCGATAACAACTTAAAGAATTACTCAAAAGACACAGATAGTACCACAAGAAAACAGAAGACCTCACTAACATGACACTATGCAGAGTAATCTACCACAGCTCGTGAACACTCTTGTCGGATAGTGCTACGAAGTTGATTGCCCTAATTAAAGCTTACTTTTGAATGGAATTAAAACATTGTTGGACCGTGACATCAAATCCTTCGCGTTTAAGTTACGAGTACCGACAAAACAAAAATTAACTAGAATGCCATAAACTACAATTCCTACTGTTTCCAACTTTTAGGCAACATTTATCATCCAGTCCAAAATTGATACTTTCCTAGCGGGATCGAGACATGTGGACCAATCTAATTACACAAATAAATGAAAGGAGAAAAACTACAACTCCTATTGTTTCCAACTTTAGACAACATTTATCATCCAGTCCAAGATTGATACTTTCCTAGCCGGATCGCAACATGCGACCAATCTAATTAAACAAATAAATGAAAGGGGAAAAAGGATAAGAAAGATTCTCTTCCCCAACCATAGGGGTCTGCAGTCACCTTCTCCTCTATTCCCTCAACATCTCATGGACGATTGAAAGGGCAAAGTTAAAATAGAAAATAAAACTAGAACATACAGGGATCAAACAGCTAAACTAATCAAAGAGATTTAAGAAATAGACAACAAGAAACAGAATCCATTAAAGCTATATCATCCATCTGAACACATAACTTTCCAACAGGTTTTTCTAGGGAGAGTGGGTTTTCAATCCCCTTGAAGATTTCCTACACAAATTCTTTCTACCTCTGATAGTCATATATGACTTTTGGTAACATTTACCCACCACCAACTATATATAAATCCCAAAAGAAACAACCACTGAATAATAACCCCAAAACCCCCAAATTTTAAATTTTCCCATTGAAATAAAAAATACCCACAAAGTAACTAACACAAAATCATCACCAAGCTAAGAATCTGAAACCCTAACCAGAATTCACATAACGAGATCCAAAGGATAAAAGGGCAACAAGATCTTGCACAGAAAGATGTAATTTTTAAAGCATCAGATTAAGACAAAGCATCAAGAATCAAAATTCGAACCTTTTTGCATGTCAAGGGAGAGGCGAGAAAGTAGACGCAATCTGTGTTCCTCTTCAAAGCCTCGTCTTGCGCAGAAGGAATAGGTTGCTGCTGCTGCTGTTGTTGCTGCAGCTGTTGCTGTTGTGATTGAGGATGTGGCTGTTGTTGTTGCGGCGCCCCAGCTACCATGGCGGTTCTTCGAAAAACCACCCAAGAAACAGATCGAATCAACAAAAGCTCTCTTGTGAGAGAAAAAAAAAATCTGGGATTTTCAATACCCACTTCACAGAAGATCGATCCAAATCTAAGAGATGGGAAAATGGATTCAAAGAGAGAGAGAGCCGCCACAGAAATTGGGCGAGTCACAGAGAGAGAGAGAGAGAGAGAAGGGACACAGACAAGGGAGAGTGTAATGTATGATGTATGTGTTGTGTGATGGGCTTTAAGGCTAAGCCTAGGTTCTGTGTTTCCCTTTTCGGATTATAATTTAGGAATTTGAGAAAATTGAGTTGAGATGAGATTCAAAGGTGACCATGTGTCTCTTATGTTCTGTCGTGTGTTAATTATTCGAGGTTCGTAATCTGAAACGCAAACGCGGTCCGTGCCAGTGCCACTACTGATATAATGGGACACCTGTTGTGTGGTTATTGGTCAAAGATAGCAAGGGTTTCGGATATGTGGGGTTTTGGGCCAATATTGATTGAGTTTGGGATATTGGGTTGGGCTTCATTCTGCCACAACGTTGCTAAGATAAAGGTGCGCTCTCTCTGTATCTTTATTTTTTTGTCCATGCTCTCGTTGTGTTTTCTTTTTTTCTTTTTATTTTTTTTTATTTTTTGGTTATGAAATTTAAATAAAGAATTTATAAATTTTGAGAATAATTTTACGACTTTGATTCAACAAATAATCACAAGTCAGTATTTCATTTTGAAATTAAAAGATAGAAGTATTATTGATATGTTACGCAAGCACACAAAAGAACAATACGTTCAAGTATTTCCCCAAAAAGCTTAAGTCTCTCATTGCATATATATCTAGGGACCGGTCTTTTGAAGTTCAGGCACAATGAATAATTTTATTTATATCTTTTGATTTCTTTGATGACTTTAAATTATATTCCACAATCTCTCCTAATGGACAAGATTCGGCTTAGGCAACATCCTAAGGCCTGTTCGACTTTGTCAAAATCTGTAAAAACATTCATAAATTAACTAATTTTCTTAAAGCACATACCTAACTAAAAGGAAAAATTAATGGACTGAAAATCACTCACCGTATAAGATGTGGCAAACAGCTCCTTCCCTTGAGTTTCATCCTAGTTGAGTAGTGATACCTCTTCATCACAGTGTGGATGATACACATTCCCTTAGAAACATTTTTTTTTTTTTTATGTTAAACTTATATCAGAAGTAGATGATGGAGGTTGATCATAGCTGTGAAGGCCACGTCAGTAGCCATGTTAGCAAGCAAAGTCAATGTTGAAGTAAATAGTCAAAGTTAGTTAGAGTTGGTTACTTTGTTAGTAGCGGTTCAGTTATACGATTCTCTCCAAAGGTTGAGCTGTAAATCAGCATATGCCTATATAATGTATTGGTAGCTAGCTTGTAATTAAAGATTGAGTAATTCATTTGTTCAGAATCTAGATTTAGATCTGAAGTTCATTATGCAAGATTCTCTCCATAATGACTTTCTACAGAATCATCTCTGCATATTGTACATGGTGATCACTTTGTGATTGCTTATATGGTTTTGACCCTTTGTCAAGCATCTCTCTATTACTTCAAAGTTCTTTCTTGGTATTAGAGCTCTTGTAATGGCGGATCACAGTTCAAGCTCTGTGGAGTCATTTCATGGTTTTGGAAATTCGCAGCTTCCAATGTTTGGTCAATCCTTGACAATCAAGCTTGATCGCAACAATTATTTGATCTGGCGCAATCAACTTCTTAATATTATGATTGCAAATGGTTACGAAGGGATTCTTGATGGATCTTGATCTATTCTGTCCAAAGAAAGTCATTCAAGATTCATCATCATCCACAGAAGGTTTGATCTTGAACTCTGACTACACACTGTGGCAGAGACAAAATTGCCTAGTTATGAGTTGGATTTACTCTTCTTTGACTGAGCAAATCATGGCTCAGATCATGGCATACAACACAACTTTTGAAATCTGGAGATCACTTGCAGAAAGCTTTGCTTCTTCCTCACGAGCAAAAGTCATGGAATTGAAGCTAAAGCTACAAACAACTAGGAAAGGAAATCTTGGAATTTGGGAATATATGCTAAGAGTTTGAAGCATTTGTGATAATCTTCGAGCAATAGGAGAAACAATGA
This sequence comes from Cercis canadensis, assembly GCA_003255065.1. Classification (NCBI taxonomy): domain Eukaryota; kingdom Viridiplantae; phylum Streptophyta; class Magnoliopsida; order Fabales; family Fabaceae; genus Cercis; species Cercis canadensis. The sequence goes on along the minus strand of QAOA01003614.1, from coordinate 116,861 downwards.
CTCAAGATGACCAAGTTATGGCAATTTTGAGTGGTCTAAGCCTAGAATACAATCCAGCTGTGGCACCTCTCAGTCTTGAGTCTGTCTCTATTGAGGTATTGCAGAGCCACCTTCTTACTTCAAAGGAAGGCTTGAAAGGCAAAAATTTGTGGACAAACAGGTGTTAATGCAAGCAAATGCTGCACTATTTAATCCATCAACAGGAAGGAAAAGATTCAATAATACTAATTCTCATGGTTATCGCACTGGTGATCATGGTTCTCAGAATGAACATGGGAATGCACCACCTAGGTCCTTCTCAAATCAAGGAAATCAGTTCAAGAAGAACTTCAAAATTGGAAATAGCAATAGACCACAATGTTAAATCTGTCATAAACCTAGTCATGTGGCTTCTGATTGTTGGCACAGGTTTGATAACAACTTTCAACCAAAATCTGCTACTGGTCATGGTACACATAATTAAGATCCGCAAGCACTGATGGCTACCTCAGACACTGTAGAGGACACTCCATGGTTTTTTGATACTGGGGCCACACACCATGTGACAATAGATCTTGGCAATTTAGCATTGCATAATCCTTTCGTTGGAAAAGAAGGTGTTACTGTGGGCAATGGCGAGACTTTATCTGTGCTTAACACAGGTATCACATCTCTCTCAACATCTAAGAAACCTTTATTACTGAAGCATGTTCTTCATGTTCCTAAAATTACTACCAACTTGGTTAGTGTGCAAAGGTTATGTAAAGATAATCATGCTTTTGTGGAGTTTCATCCTTCTTACTTTCTTGTGAAGGATCAAACAACCAAAGAGGTGTTGCTCCAAGGAAGACTTGACCAAGGCTTATTATACAAGGTTATGTCTCAAGCTGCTGCTAATAAAAATTCTGTTTCTAGTTCACCAAAGGTTTTTCTGGTTTTTAGTATGAATTCCAATAAAAGTGATGGGACTTTTTCCGGCAAGTATACCGGGTCACACAAGTAATATAATAGTGAGTAGAGTATCGTTCCCACGAGAATTAAGGCTAACAACTACCAATTTCACCAATAAAGATTCTATTCGGAAAGATAAATGGTTTGGATTGAAGGCAGCCCTGGAATGAACTGCTGCAATTAACTAAGTGACAACTAAGTAACAAAACTCCAATAATATCGTAACAATCTTTAAGAGACAGTCTAAATGTGAGATTTATAATAAGAATGAGAAAGGTTAGGGGTTGATTTCATTCACTTGCAATTCGATTTCCTCATAGACAAGGTAATCTCAGAATCAATACTGGACTACTTATTTCAGTTACAATTCCTTTGTTGTTGGTTCATTTCCTTAAAGTGATTGAACCCAATTCCTTGGTGACACAATCCTCCCTATACTAATTACTTGTCCAATTCCTTGATACAACTAATTAATTTAGGTGATTTGGTTCTAGGAAATTAATCTGATACCACCTAAACGAAGTTATCTATTCCTAGATTAACTCAATTTAGGACAGAATTTACAGAGCACATTCGGATCTTACTATTCCTAGTATTGAAACGAATCTCTTGACCATTCAAATGGTAGCTAAGCATTTAAAGGCATTAAGAATAGCAAATTCCATTCAACAAAAGAAGTTGTGCTAAAACAAGTTTATTCAATCTTGAAACTTCATTACAAATGAATTACATCAAACCCCAAACAATAAGAATTTAGCTACTCATACTTGAATTCAATAAAAACAAATAAGTGCAGTTCAACATGAGATGAAAAGAAGAGAAGAAGAAGAAACTCTATGACGATCCAGTTCCAATTGCACCCCCTGCCTCTCTAGTTCTTCTGCTCCTTTCTTCCCAAGTACGGCCTCCTTTCACACATGCATCAGATTTCCTTTTTATACTTGTGCAGAATTAGGTCATTTGGTCAAAAATAGCTCGAACACGGCTCTGACACGGCAGTGTTCCTTTCTGGTCCTGGGCGTGTCACTTAAGTTGCATTTCTGGTCATTGAACATGGGCTCTGACACGGCCGTGTTCCTTTCTGATCACGGCCGTGTCACTTAGACATGGCCCGTGCTCTTCTCTGGTCTAGGCGTGTCCTGTCTTTGTAGTCTCTGCCTGTTCAACACGGCTGTGTTCTGCTCTTTCCTTGACCGTGTTTGCCCTTAGACTAAGTCTTTGTTCCTTGGACATTTTGCTTGATCAACACGGCCTTGGACACGGCCGTGTCTATTCCTGTCTGAGGCCGTGTCTGTCCATAAGCTTAGCAGTAGCCTCTGGATGCTAGACATGGGGTACACACGGCCGTGTTACTGCCCGTGTCTACCTGAAAACTTGGTAGATGGCTGCTTTCATTACCATTTTCTCCATGAATTGCTGCCAGATTCTTCTCATTTCCTGATTACCCATCTTGGTACCTGTCAAAGCCAATTTATGGATTAAACACCATGTTTAGAGAGAATTTGCTTATAATGCAGGTAAAAATTCAGTATTAAAGCATGGATTGTATAGTCCTAAAAGACAAGTATCAAATTCCCCCACACCAAGACATTTGCTTGTCCTCAAGCAATGAAAACTAGAACTTGTGCCTTAGGTGTTCTCCCTGGACAGACAATTTCATTTCTACAAAAATTTATGCAAGGCACCCTACAATGAGTAGCTGCATTATCCAGTTTTTATTTCAGTTTATGGACTCAGTCATCACTTAACAGTTTGCCTCAGCTACACTCTCAGTAACTAGAAAGAATTACCCTGTGCTTATTACTCTATTCTAATAACAGGCAAAAATAACAACACTCCAAACTAAGTACTCAAGAACTATTCTTTCCTCTCTTTCTCTTTTTCTTTTCTTTTCTTTTCTTTTCTTTTCTTGCATAGTTAGGGGTCCTAGGATGTGGTGTCCGGCCATTGCCTGCGACCCACATTCAACTAGTTATGCTTCATTGGCATACTCATATCCTTCTCCAGTTTCAGGCACAGAAGGTAGAGGAGCAGAGCCCCACTATGCTCATCATGGATCACCACTCGAAAACAAATAATGAAGATTTTTTTTTTAAAAAAAAAAACAAAGGAAAAACCAGTACTCAGCACAGGGTATTCTAACTACAAACATCAAGTTTAGCTAGCATAAACAAATTTCTAGCACTCCTAAGTCCATTACACTTCAATAGTTACTTCCTAATGCAGCAAACCTCAAAGTAGACTACTCGGCATTAAAAGACTTAAGTAACAATTTAAAAACAAGTCATCCAGGAAATTCCAGAGACACAATGTTCCCGTTCCACATGCCAGAGGATTCACATGCAAATATCTACATCTAGTCTTATATTATTCTACCCCCCCACACTTAAATCATGCATTGTCCACAATGAATGACATACAAATAAAAGGTGGATGCAGAAATAGAATCAACAATCATAGAAATATTAAAGAATGAAAAAAATGAGAGAATAGTTGGAACTACTCCCTGGAAGGTGCTTCAGAAGGGTGGTCGGTGGATGCTGGAGAATCAGGCCGTGGAGGTCGAGATGAGGTGCGCGGCGACCGAATATGTTCTACCGACGGGGTGATGTCGGTATCGTCCGCTGGATCCTGAAAGGTAGGCAGACGAGGCGGCGGTGGAGGCTGGAGTCCCAAGGACTGACACATCATCTGTAGAGTGGATTGCACCCACTGGTGATGTGTGTTGTGAAAATTCCAACGCAAGTGTACGTTGTCGTTTGCAAGTAATAAAATGAGATTAATTTATCGTTCCCACGAGGACTAATGTACCAACTACCGAAATAGGGTTAACCTTAACTTTATCTAATCAATCGATAAGAAGATATTTCAATGAAACAACTAAAAATAGAATGGAAACAATGTAAACCAGAATAATAGCAAATTAAACCAGAAAAAATTATAGATTTAGCAAGAGAGAAACACCTAGGGTTCCGACTTCACCATAATTACTCCCAGCTTTCATTCCATATTCCATTAACTCCAATTTATCTTCCTATTTGCTAATCAAGATTCCCTAATTTATTCACTAGCCTCTCCCAAGGTCTAGTGTAAGTATCCCTTAATTACTAACCCTGTATATCCCTATACGAGTTACAATAATTACGAATTCATTTAGTTTTGTGGATCTTTTTGACTGATTACATAAGCCATGGAGGTATATTCCTATCCTCCATGTAACTCATGGCATTTACCCCAAGCAACTTGACACACAACTCTCCTTCCGGTCTCATTGTGATTAACAATTCATCTAATTATTGGCCAGACAATCAGAAGCATTAAGAGAAGAGATAAACGCTCAAATTTAAGAGATAAATAATGGAATTAACTTCATA
>QAOA01003614.1:92526-107271 GCA_003255065.1 Cercis canadensis | reverse complement strand
TTTTATACTTGTGCAGAATTAGGTCATTTGGTCAAAAATAGCTCGAACACGGCTCTGACACGGCCGTGTTCCTTTCTGGTCCTGGGCGTGTCACTTAAGTTGCATTTCTGGTCATTGAACACGGGCTCTGACACGGCCGTGTTCCTTTCTGATCACGGCCGTGTCACGTAGACATGGCCCGTGCTCTTCTCTGGTCTAGGCGTGTCCTGTCTTTGTAGTCTCTGCCTGTTCAACACGGCCCCTCACACGGCCGTGTTCTGCTCTTTCCTTGACCGTGTTTGCCCTTAGACTAAGTCTTTGTTCCTTGGACATTCTGCTTGATCAACACGGCCTTGGACACGGCCGTGTCTATTCCTGTCTGAGGCCGTGTCTGTCCATAAGCTTAGCAGTAGCCTCTGGATGCTAGACACGGGGTACACACGGCCGTGTTACTGCCCGTGTCTACCTGAAAACTTAGTAGATGGCTGCTTTCATTGCCATTTTCTCCATGAATTGCTGCCAGATTCTTCTCATTTCCTGATTACCCATCTTGGTACCTGTCAAAGCCAATTTATGGATTAAACACCATGTTTAGAAAGAATTTGCTTATAATGCAGGTAAAAATTCAGTATTAAAGCATGGATTGTATAGTCCTAAAAGACAAGTATCAAAAAGTGTCTCAAAACTATAGCTATGGCATAATAGATTAGGACATCCTGCAGTTGATGTCATCAATAGGGTTATGACTCAATGTAACTTTCCTCATTTTCCATTAAGTACATCACCTATATGCAGTTCATGTCAATTGGCCAAAAGCCATAAACTTCCTTTTGCAAGGTTTGTAACTAAATCAATAAAGCCTTTTGATTTGATACATATGGATTTGTAAGGTTCTTCTTTTTGTTGTGCTGTTAATGGAGCATGTCATTTTCTCTTGCTTATTGATGATTACAGTCGCTTCTCCTGGCTTTACTTACTGAAATCAAAATCTGATGCTTTAGCCATGTTTCAAAGTTTTTGAGTCATGGTTGAAAGATAGTTTGATAGTAAAATTAAAGTTATTCAATCAGATTTTGGAGGATAATTTGTTGCTTTTGCTCAACTAGTCAAGGCATTAGGAATCACTCATAGATTTTCATGCCCTTACACTCCCCAACATAATGGCATAGTGGAAAGAAAAAATAGGCATGTAGTAGAAACTGGATTGTCTCTACTTACTAATGCAGACATTCCTACTTCCTATTGGCCTTTTGCTTTTCAAACAACTGTGTACTTAATTAACAGGTTGCCTACGTCAGTGTTAGCACACAAATCTCCTTATCAACTTCTCTATCAGAAGACACCTGACTTGACTTAACTTAAAACCTTTGGTTGTATGTGCTTTCCTTACCTCAGACCATATCGCCATCACAAACTTGAACACAGGTCTGCTACATGTTGTTCCTTGGGTTACAACAATAAGCATAAAGGTTTCTTATGCCTAGATATGACTTCCAAACACATTTATGTGTCTAGGTATGTGATCTTTATTGAATTAGTTTTTCTATTTCAGTCTCAACCTGCATCTGCTACTTCTGTTCCTTCTCAGTCTTGGCTTCCTGTTGTCCTGCCTCCTATCTCTAGCCCTACTGTGTCTAGTCCTTCTCAGGGCGCCATTACCTCTTCTACTCAAAATGCTCCTATTATGACCACTGATGCCCTCTCAGGTTCCTCCCAGTCACATGACTCTCCTACTTTTGTCAGTACATCTCTAAACCCCATGTATGCTCCTAGTTCTCTTCCTGCTCCAGCTCTGGTTCCTACTAGAATGGTCACCAGGAGCCAAAATAGCATTTTCAAGCCTAGAGTATTTACAATAGCTTATTCCCTTGTTATTGCAGAACCCTCCACCTATCATCAAGCTAGCAAATCCTCTGAGTGGATTGAAGCTATGCATAAAGAATTTATAGCATTACAAGCTAACCAGACTTGGGAACTTGTTCCATGCCCTCCTGATAAGAATGTTGTTGGGTGCAAATGGGTTTACAAACTCAAATATCATTTAGATGGCTCTGTGGAAAGGTATAAGGCTCGTTTGGTCGCTCATGGATTTACTCAGACTTATGGCATTGACTACTATGAGACATTTAGTCTAGTAGTTAAACCAGCAACCATTCGAATAGTACTTACCATTGCTTTGTCTCACAATTGGCCTCTGCAACAATTAGATGTTAACAATGCATTCTTGAATGGTGACCTACATGAAGAGGTGTTTATGAAGCAACCACTAGGCTTTGAGGATCTTTATGTGCCTCATTATGTTTGCAAGTTAAAGAAAGCCTTATATGGACTAAAACAAGCTCCTAGAGCTTGGTTTACCAAACTCAAGCTCACACTACTTGCTTGGGGTTTCAAATGCACTATCTCAGATAACTCCTTGTTTGTCTTTACATCTACATCAATGATCCTTTGCCTTCTGGTCTATGTTGATGATATTATCCTCACTGGTTCTAGTCCTTCACTCATCAAGTCACTAGTGACTTCTCTCAATACTACCTTTTCTTTAAAAGACTTGGGTTCTCTGCATTATTTCTTGGGTATTGAGACCTCTAGAACCTCTCAGCACTTGCATCTCTCTCTGACAAAGTATATTTCTGATTTACTTCATCAAGCAGGCTTGGAAAATGCCAAACCAGCTCCTACCCCTATGATAAGCTTTCAGGTGCTTTCTCTAACAGATGGTAAATGTTTGTCTCAGCCGCACTATCTCCTATGGTCTTACTCTATCAAAATGCAGCTCATTACCCTTGGTGGCCTACTCTGACTCAGATTGGGCTAGTTGTTCTGATGATAGGCACAACACTAGTGGCCATGCCATCTTCTTTGGCTCTAGCCTCATTTCATGGTCTTCTGGCAAGCAAAAGGTAGTGGCTCGTTCTAGCACTAAAGCTAAGTATAGAGCACTCGCCAATGCCATGTCAGAATTGCTATGGCTTCAATCATTATTAAAGGAACTTCACTTTGTCTTACCATCTCAACCTTTACTGCTGTGTGACAATCTCATTGCTACCTTCCTTGCAGCCAATCTAGTTCTTCATGCTAGAACTAAACACATTGAGATAGATTGCCATTTTGTTCATGACCTCTTACTCAACAAGACTTTTAAACTTTGTCATGTACCTTCCTCAACTCAATTAGCTGATGTGCTCACTAAACCATTGTCTACCAAAGTTTTTCTATCCAATAGACACAAACTCACTGTTTTACCTGGCAAACTGAGTTTGAGGGGGGACGTTAAACCTATATTAGAAGTGGATGATGGAGGTTGATAATAGTTGTGAAGGCCACGTTAGCAGCCATGTTAGCAAGCAAAGTCAATGCTGAAGTAAATAGTCAAAGTTAGTTAGAGATAGTTACTTTGTTAGTAGTGGTTCAATTATACGATTCTCTCCAAAGGCTGAGCTGTAAATCAGCATATGCCTATATAATGTATTGGTAGCTTGTAATTAAAGATTAAGTAATTCATTTGTTCAGAATCTAGATTTAGATATGAAGTTCATTCTCCAAGATTCTCTCTTCTTCTTCTTCAATTTTCTCTTCTCTGCAAAATCATCTCTGCATATTGTACATGGTGATCACTCCATGATTGCTTCTCTGGTTTTGATCCTTTGTCAAGCATCTCTCTATTACTTCAAAGTTCTTTCTTTTTATACTCTCTCCTGAAGGAAGGCCTTCTTTGAGATTATATCTTCTTGCTTTCCAAACCTTAAATCTATGCCTAAACCTTCTCACAGCTCTTCACTGCCAACAAAGACCCTAGCCACAGTTCTACCATGGAGGAAGCTAAATCCCAGAATAAAAACCCTAACACCGCTGATCAAGAGGGTCGCTCATCCTCTAATTGCCTTCCTAACCCAATTTTGGAATCCATAATTGAGAAAGAATATCTCGATGATGTCCCTAAAGATGATCAGAACCACAACTGTTTCGTTTACAATGATGCCCTTTCTAAGAAGGCCTTGGGTGACCAAGGAATTTCTTCTGGCCCAAGCAACAATCAAGGTCAGAGTTCTAGTGCCACTAAGGCATTATCAACAACCACGGAAAACACGAAATTTCTATATGGCGCTATGGGTAGCCCATGCTACATCAATAGTACCACACTCACACTTGAAATTCCTAATGACCCAGAAGCGATTTTCCAAGCCTCAAGACCCTAGCCCTGATATGGAGCAATGCTCCAGGTTGAAGTTCTTAATGAGCCTAAATATCGAAAGTGCAAGGGAGTAATGGAGGAAGATGAAAGCACAGAGTCTTAAATAAGTATGAGGAAAATATATGATGGTGATGATCTTGAATGGAAAAGAATAATATCTTGAATCTTAATCTATATTTTGAGAATGGATTTGATGGCAATCACCCTCTGTCAGAGATTAAGGACAATGATTTTGTCCTTTTAGATTCAAATCTTCCTTGGGAAATAGCAGAACTAGGTTCTAGAAATTCTACAGAGTTTAACTTCTTGCTGACATTCTAGGGATCTTTTGCTTTTTCATCCTGACATCCAGAACTCTGAGAGCCCCATATTAGATTATATTAAAGGTTTATAATTTCCATGAAAGAATTTGCAAAGAGAAAATGGGAAACTGATGAAGATTGACTTGGAGTTCAAATTAACTCGTAGGGTTTACCTGATTACAACTGGGTTCAGATCCAAAACCTACTGGAACCGCTATTAGTTTATTTTAGTTTTTCTATTTCATTTTTACCTTATGGGTGTTCTAGCCCAATATTTTTTTCCCATTTGACACCATTTGTACTTCTGAATAGCTGCCATGGCCTTCATTTTTATTTATTTGTTATAGGCTGTTGTTTCTGTAACATTCATGCAAAAATTAGTGTCATGTCTTCACAGGTGTAACTGCCCTTTTTTCCAAAACTTGAGATTAGCTTCCTTTTCCTTGTGTTTACTCATTAGTGTTGAATAATTTAGGATTAATGCTGCACCTTTTTTTCCTATATTGTTTTAGTATGTGTTTATCTAGTCTTTAGGAGTGTAGTTATTGTGTTTTGCAGAACATGGTCCATGCCACCTAGGCTTTAGGAAGTTGTTTTTTTGTTGCATGATTTTTGCACGATAACGCTGTTAGTGTTGCATGTTAGTGCCTATTTTCATGTCATTTCTATCGTGTACTAGCCTATAAAAAGGCTACATATTATTGAATAGAGTGTATAAGTACATTATTTTTCTCTGTTCTCTCTTTTACATTTTTATCTTATTCTATTGGTAACAATTAGTACTACAAGTGGATGAATTTTTTATAGTTCTAGCTTCTTATGAGTTGGGTGTTTCATTCTATCCATGCTTAACTTTGTAAATTATAAGGCAGCCTCACTTCAATGTACCAACGATGAGAGCAGTGGACCATGGTAGAGAATCTAATGCCTTAAACAATGTGGTTTTGTTCATGGAAAGGAATAGTTGAAATCTTTGCTAAAAGTTCTCTTTTGTTTAGTCCAGTATTTTGTGCCCCAAATGATAAGTAATTTTTTAAAATTTAAAAAATATGAAGGAAAAATGATAGTAACTCTAAGAAATTTATTGAAAATAGATAAATAAATCTTTCATTGAGAAGGAAAGTCTTAGTTCAAAAAAATGACAAAATACTCATTAGCAGAAAAAAAAAATGACAATACTTAGAAAGCTTATGTATATGTATGTATGTATTTATATTATATTATATTTTCTTAAATTTATTTTTAAAAATTATTTAAATAAGTAAAGATATTGTAGTTTTTTAGTGTGTAGGATATATATATATATATATGTATGTATATTACAGTTAATGTTGTATAAAACTCTAACGCAAATGCATGTTATTGTTTTCAAGTAATAAAGAGTGAGAGAGTATCGTCCCACGAGGATTATGACTATTAAGTACCAAAATTAAATCTATTCTAATTTTATCTTGACAATGAAAATCATATAGCAATCAGTAATTTAAATAAAAAAATATTTAAATAGATATAGATTTAGATGAGAGAGATCTAGCTAGGGTTTTCGATTTCACTATAACTAATCCAATTTTATTCATTAACTCCTTAATGTAGATTTATCTTTCTAATTTGCTAGCCAAGATTCCCTAACTTATTCATTAGTCTTTCCCAAGGTCTAATGAAAATATTTTTAAGTTATGAATTCACTATATTCCTATGTGAATTACGAATAACTAAAAAATTCATTCAATTATATTAATCTCTTTAATTGATTATACAGGTCATGTAGGTATATTTCTATCTTACATGCAACCTATGGTATTTATCCTAATGAACTAGACACACAAATCTTCTTCTTGTCTCATTGTGATTGACTTATCAACTAATTGGTGATCAAGCAATTAGAGGCATGAAGAACAGAGATAAACATTAAAGTAAAAAAGATAAAATCATAAATTAATTCTAAAAGGAATTACAAAATCAATCATATTTAAGCTACATTGTAGCCCGAGAATAAGAATTAGTTCATGACAAAAGCTTATGTTCACACTAATTCCAAACATGAGTACAAGAGAAAGAGATAAGAAAAACTCGTTGAAGCTGAAGACTGATGATGAATTCATCTTCTTGGAGCTTGATCTCCCTTCCTTGCTTGCCTCTTATGTAAAACATTGTGGAACCCTAATTTAGACTCTAAAATACCTATTTATATGTCCTAGGAAGTTTAAAGAAATAAAGAATTAAAATAAGAAAAAGCAATACTAACTAAAATAGGAAAATTAGAATTAAATCTTGAGTTGGCTTCCCAAGGGCTCTGGCACTGGAAAATGGGGTTGTAGCCTTGAAGTTGGGGGCTGCAGCACTGGAATTGAGGGTTGCGGCGCTAAAGTTGCTACCTCCAATTCCAAGTGACAGAAATTCATCCATTTTTAATGTCAAAACACACTTAAGAGAGTTCCAATCATTCCTAAATTGAAAACCTACAAAATAAACATGAAAACACAAAAATTAACTCTAAAACACCTTAGAACAAGCAATTAACAAGCTAGATCAATACAAGTTAAGCGGTATAAAACCGACTTATCAAAAACCCCCAAACTTGAGATTTAATTGTCCTCGAGCAAAACTAAAGAAAAATCATAAACAAAATAGAAAAAACTTAACATATGAATAATTATTTAGCTTTACTAACCTAATAGGCCTCAAAGATAACACATTATCATAATTCAATGAAAACTTATCACATCATGAAAGTGTATAAATCCATTCAAATGCAAGTTTTACCTTACTAATAAACTCCTTGAGTGTGTGTGTGTAACCGTACACAAATGACCTCTTGTAATATGAATACATTTATATGTGCTCCATGCAATTAGACCTCTAAATAAAGCACATGAGGAACTCCATAGGCTAGCTTTTCATGCTACTCTCCACTAATGTAGGCTAGTCACAACATCAAAGATCAAAAGGGCTTTTCAAGATTGTAATGAAAAGCTAAGGTGAGGTAAAGGATAATCAATGAGGCTCAACTCACCCATGACACATAACCAATATAGGATTTTAGAGCACTTTTACACTAGTTTTCACCCAAACTTAATCACAACTTTTCTTTTTCATCATTCTTGATTCTTTTTCTCTTTTCTCACTTGTTTATGCTTCTCTTTGCTTTTTTTCTTTTCTTTGAATGTTTGATTACACCCCCAAACTTATTTCTTTTTAATGATCAAAGTGGTGTATCAACCTTATTCTTTTTTTTTTCCCAATTCATAAAGTCAAGAAGCAACAAACATATTTCTATTCTCAAAACTCAACACTCCTCCCATCCACCCTTATTTCTCCCTAAGCTCTAAATATTTTTCCTAGAATGAAAATGTGTCATGAATGCAAGGTAAATGCTAGGAAGAATATTTAAAGGCTAGATTAATATAGGTGACAAAGGAAAAGTTACTAATAGGCTTAAAAGGGGTGACTAGGGATAGTAATAGTGCAAGGGTTGGCTTGAAAGGCTCAAACTATCCAAATATGACCTAAATCATCTACCTAATGTTGCATAGCCTAGGATTTCGCTTCAAGCAACAATCAAGCAAGTTCTAGAGTCCTATGAGGTTAGAAGATTGTTAAGCATTCATAAACCTTCTTCAAATCAAACAAAGAAGTGCAAATGTTTAAGGTTATGTGCTCAATAGGTCAAGGAGATATAAGTTAAGTAAGAACTCACAAAAGAATCAACCATACACCAATAAGATATGCATCATTTTCCAAAAATTATGAATATTTCCTCAAAGATTTTATCATTGACCCTAGGTTTTCAAGCTTCAAGATCATTCATCAAGAACTTCTAACTACAATCTACTTAAAACAATAAAGTAAAAACAAAATTTAAAACAAACCAAAAAAACAAAATAGAATTTCCCACCCCAAAATTAAACATGCATCGTCCTTAATGTGAAGTAAATAAAAGAGAAAGTATAAAGGACTCCCCTGGATGAGAGGTGCATCAATGCTTAGTTGGAGAGAAAGAATGCTGAAAATCATATTTTTTGTTGTTGTTGTTGTTTTTTTTTTTTTTTTTTTTNTTTTTTTTTTTTTTCTGGTGTGGGAATGGTGTGTTGAGAGTTGTTGGCCTCCTTGCATACCTCTCAATCTCTGGTTCTGCGGCGCCGACCTTGTTGTCCAATTTTGCCAATTGCCACTTTTTTTTTTTGCATTTTTTTTGAATACTTTGAACCCCTAAACTTGAGTGCCAACCCTGAAATAAAAATTNTTTTTTTTTTTTTTTTTTTTTCTGGTGTGGGAATGGTGTGTTGAGAGTTGTTGGCCTCCTTGCATACCTCTCAATCTCTGGTTCTGCGGTGCCGACCTTGTTGTCCAATTTTGCCAATTGCCACTTTTTTTTTGCATTTTTTTTGAATACTTTGAACCCCTAAACTTGAGTGCCAACCTTGAAATAAAAATTCAAAGTAGAAAAATGCATCAAATGTAAATCCCAAGAGAGAAACAACTAAAACAATAATAATAAAAACTAACATGACTAAACAAAAATTAAAAGAAAGGTTAAGAAAACTTGGGTAATCTCCTAAAAAGTGCTTGTTTTATAGTCTTCAACTTGACTTTCTCTATGATTCTTCAATTGGGGTCCAGAAGAATGGTGGAGGACTTTTGGAACTCGACTTCTCCCTTGCTATAAACCTTATATTGTTGGCCATTTACCTTTAAGCGCCATATTTTGTTTCTATCTCCAAAGCAAGAAGACTTACAAAGGTGCTCCAAAAAGATCACTTTGAAGGAGGGCTTCTTCTTCTTTTGTTTCTAATGAGGCTCAGCTCGAGGCAAAGAATTAGCCACTTGCTTCATGGGAATTTTCTCATCTTGAACCTCTAAATTAGGTGGCTTTTCTTTATTAGATGTCCCCACAATGTGAGCTTTAATTGGGTTATTTAGGGAGTTTGCTTGAGACACTTCTTTGCTACTTCTATCTATGGTATTAATTTTGAAGCACCTATTCACTTTGACCGAGTGCTTCATTTACTTGAACACTTTGAAGGATACTTCATTACCTTGTACTCTCAAAGTGAATTGCCATTTATGTACATCTATGATGGCTCTTCCTGTAGCTAAGAATGGACGACCAAGAATTATGGGAATGTCTTGGTCCTTTTCCATGTTAAGCACAAGGAAATCTGCTAGGAAGATGAACTTATCTACTTTCACAAACACATCCTTAAGGATTCCCCTTGGATATTTGATTGATCTATCCGCCAACTGCATGGAAATGAAGGTTGGCTTAACTTCTCCTATACCCAATTTCCTAAAAACATATAAAGGCATAAGGTTAATACTAGCAACAAGATCACAAAGTGCCTCACCAAAAGATATATTGCCAATAGTGCAAGGAATATTAAAACTCTCTGGATCTATTTTTTTGGTGGAAATTTCTTTTGTAAAATTGTACTACACTCCTCAATAAGTGCCATAGTCTCATGATCCTTTAGTTTTCTTTTGTTGGAGAGAATCTCCTTCATAAATTTGACATAACTGGGCCTTTATGCCAAAGCCTCTTTGTAAAAGGAATATTTATGTGTAGCTTCTTAAATACCTCTAGGAACTTATAAAACTGTTTGTTAAGGTTTTACTTCTGTAACCGGTGAGGGAATGGCACTCGTGACTTGTATGGTGGAGGAGTCTGAGTAAGAAGCTTGAATTTTGGCTATTCTAAGACTTTGCCATTCCTCAAGGAGATGGCTTGGACTTGCTCCTTAGGATTCTTCTCTGTGTTACTAGGCAATGTACCTTAATCTCTTGAAGAAAGCATATTAGAAATCTGGCCAACTTGCACTTCTAAGTTGTGGATGGAAGTTCTTGGTTTTGTAATGGGTGTCTATCCTTGTAATGAATTGATTGGTCTTCAATTTTAAATGGGCAAGGGCATCTTCTAGAGAGAATTTGGGTGGTAGTGGCTGAGCTTGCATTGGAGATTACAAAGAAGATTAATATCAGGATAGATTGACCATAATCTAAGAATTCTTTCATGAGAAATTTAGGTGGTTTCTCCATCCTGGATTATAGGTGTTAGAGTAAGGATTACCTTGCTTGTTGAAATTCCCTACAAATTGAGCTTCTTCATAAGATGGTGGCATGTTAGACTTCATCACAGGACAATTTGCACTAAGATGCTCTCCGTTACATATTTCACATGTGGCATGGGGAGTGTGAATATCATTTGTTGTGAGAGTGCCTAAATGCTTAGCAATGGTGTCCATCTTGGCGGTGAGGGTTATGATGGGATCAATTGCATGCATCTCGTAGGCTTTCTTAGGCACACCCTTTTCAGAAGGTCATTGGCGTGCGTTTGTCGACATTTGATCAAGCAACTTGAAAGCCTCTTCATCAGTTTTCTCCATCAATGAGCCACTTGTTGCAGCATCGAGTATAATTATTGTGGAACCATTCAAACTATTGTAGAAGGTTTGAATTTGCATCCATTCTTGTAAGCCATGATGTGGACACTTCCTCAAAAAGCCTTTGAAGCTATCTCAAGCTTCATGCAATCCCTCCATGTCATGCTGATGAGCTGCCGAGGCTCCTCAAATTAATTAAGTTTAAGGTCGGTTACCTAGCTATTTGCAGCATAGGACAGCCCTAAGTCGAACCTAAGGATTCTTCTATTTAGTGAATCATATTAAGAAGCATGTAAACAGGGGAGTTTTGTTTGGTTTAAGTGCTTGACAGAAATTAATGGTAAGTGGTAGAGTTTTAGAGAAAGCAACCAATCCAAGCCTTAACTGATTCTGATTTTAGTTCATCCTTGATTTNTTGATTTCTAATGATCCATTCAATTATTAACCATGTTCTTGGCCTTTAAAACATATCAAGAAGCCTCTCAATGTTCTATGGATTCCACTGGTTAAGCAACCAGAATTCGGTTTTAACTAAGACCAAATGAATTAAGCAAACATTCAAGTCTAGTTTTACATAAGTCCATGATCCATCCAAGGTGATTAATCCATCCAAAAGCTTAGAAACATTAATCAACCATACAATCCTCTTTTATCACATGCAATTAAGCAATCACACATGAAGATCCAAATTCGAATTTTAACAATCTAAACAGAATAGTTCAGAGGAAGCAAGAAGCAGATTAATCATTGAATGAATAACAACAACACATAATCTCAAAACCAATAATCAGAACAGCCAAAACCTGGATTGATTGATGAATTAGCCCTCCATGAACAAGAGAAGCTAAGTTCTTACAAAATATCTAAGAGAAAACTTAAGAGCTAAGGAAAGACTAGAAAGCTGTCTAAAATATCTAAAACTTGATTATGAATTTCGGCTGCCCCCCTCTTGCTGATATAGACCTCCAATTTTACATGCACACCCAAATTGCCCTTAGGGCACACTTGTTCCCATGGGCCTTAGCTTCAATTGGGCTTTGGTTTGGGCCCATTTGGACTTGTCATGAGGAAGTTAGGCCCATTTAAGTGGCAAAAGATGTCTGGAACCGTCAGCTAACTTCCACAGCAAATAAGACCATCTTCAACCTAAAATATGGTGAACCGGTCTTTATATAAATTGAATCTCTGTATGTTAGCTTTCCAATGGTACCAGTTTCAGGTCCATATGACATCCACAACTCAAGTTATGGCCCAAATACTGCATGTAGGTCAGGATCCTGCGACAGCATGTCTTCTCTGGCTTCCAGGCTGTATATGACCTTCTGAACGTCCAAATTAGCTTTGGAGTCCTGAAAGAAAGTTGTAGACAATTCTCTCAGCTTTCCTAAAAGGTATGACTCGGAATTTTTAGACATCCAGAACTCAAGATATGCACGAAATACAGAGACAGCATAAAATGCTCAGTATTGCTGGAAATTGCAATTAGGCACAAATGGATTTAGGTTCAATGATGCAACAATTAAATTACAAAATATATTTCTATTTTTATCTATTATTTACAAAGACTAAAAAGAATAAAAGATGGCCAAATAAAAGAATGGGCTAAGTTAACAAATGATTGGGCTTAGGGTTTCTTAATCATAAAAGGCTAAACAAAAAATAATGATAATAAAACACTAAATTAGAAATTAAGAATTTATCTTTCTCTCCTTTTTCTTTTAATCTTTAAACATATTTTAAAACCATGAAAAGACTCAAACAAAATACAGTGTCTACATCTGGTAGAACAAGTTATAGTTTTAGGGAATGCAAGCTCTAGAAAGGGCATAGAGGTAGATCCTGCCAAGATTGATGTTATTGCTTATTTTCCTTATCTTGCATGCTTGCGGGAAATTCGTTTTTTTCTTGGCCATGGAGGATTTTACTAGCGTTTCATCTGTGACTTTAGCAAAATTGCCGTTATATTGTCCAACTTGCTGCAAAAGGATATGGACTTCATCTTCGGCCAATCATGCAAAAATGCATTTGATCATCTCAAAACGGCTCTTACCTCAACTCCAATCATCCAACCTCCTGGTTGGACACTTTTATTCGAATTAATATGTGATGCATCCAACTATGCAGTAAGAGCAGTCCTTGCTCAGAGGGTTGAAAAAGCCCCTCATGTCATTTATTATGCCTCGAGGACACTTGATTTAGCCCAAGAAAATTACACCACCACAGAAAAAGAGCTCTTAGCAATTATTTTTGCTTTAAATAAGTTTTGATCTTAGTGGCTTTGTTTTCATGTGGTGATTTTCTCTAATCATGCAGCTCTCAAGTTCTTCCTAAAGAAGCCAGAGGCCAAACCCATATTAATCAGATGGATGCACCTTCTCCAAAAATTCAACCTTAAATTCCAAGTGTGTAAAGCATATTCTCATTCCTTTGCACATATTCCTTTTTCTTTTTCTTTTCCTTTTTCACAATTTTGATTTTTTTTTCAGAACCAATTGGTTTTTTTTTTTTTTTTTTTTTTTTTTTTTTTTTTTTTTTTTTTTTTTNTTTCTTTCACATAATACTTTGCACATTAGAATTCACAACCTCCACACTTGTACTATTAATTACCCACAAGCATAAGAGCTCCTCCACCAAGACACCTCCACCAAGACAATGAACCAATGCTCTCCCATTCCCTAAGGTAAGATAAGAACATGGTATTTTTGTACATAGTCATATAATGAGCAAAGATCAAAGATNAGGCAAATAGGCTCAATAGGGGTAATCAAAGGAAAATAATACAAGGTTGGCTATTTGGCAAAGTGGCTAAATCAAGAAAGAATGCCTCAATCATGTTCATGTATGCAAATCATAATGTAGCCTCAAAAAGAATCAAGCAAGTTCTAGAGTGAACAAATTTCATGTATGTAAATGAAAATGTAGCCTCAAAAAGAATCAAGCAAATTCTAGAGTTAACAAATTTCATGAGTGAAATCATACAAGAAGGAAAAAGAATGGCACAAATGCCAAATCCATTCATCAAAAGGCTCAAAACTCACAAGGCATGTATCTATCAAACTTAATCATCAATCCAACATCTAAAACCAAGCATGTGAAATTAAGGATGGAAAACAAGTTATTCAATCATGCTATGAACCTTGAAATGTAATTACTTTAAACTTACAACTTTACAATTTCTATAACATCATTGGAGGGTAATTAAAACAGAAAAATGACAACAAAAACAGAAAAAACAACAAGAACAACAAACAGAAAAAAATTAAAACAGAAAACAACAAATTTACGGAAATAGTAAAGTAATTAACTAAACTAATCAACTAACCTAATCAACTACACAGAAAACACCTAATCAACTAAACAGAAAACAATAAAGCAACTAAACTATATACAGAAATCCCTCCCCCACACTTAAATTTTACATTGTCCTCAATGTAAAAACTTCAAAAAGTATCAACAGATGACAAGTAATAACAAGCAGTCACATAAGGACAAGTAAAGTAAAAGAGAGAGAAGAAACATCCTTATCAGGGGAGGTAGATGGCATCGTGCAAGTGGACCTCCTCCACTATGTCCTCCTGAGCGCCCTCATAAAATGGCTTGAGGCGATGCCCGTTCACCTTGAAAGCTTTGTTGGTGGACTCACTCCCTATCTCCACTGCACCATAAGGGAAAACCTTGGTGACAATAAACGGGCCAAGCCATCGAGAACGGAGCTTGCCAGGCATGAGCTTTAAGCGAGAGTTATACAGGAGAACTTTCTGGCCAGCAGAGAACTCCTTCCTCAGCACCATGTTATCATGGAACCGCTTGGTCTTTTCCTTGTATAGGCGGGAGCTCTCATAGGCATCCAAACGAAGCTCCTCAAGCTCTTGGAGGTGAAGCTTTCTCTGGG
>QAOA01003614.1:78447-91997 GCA_003255065.1 Cercis canadensis | reverse complement strand
CTCACAAGGCATGTATCTATCAAACTTAATCATCAATCCAACATCTAAAACCAAGCATGTGAAATTAAGGATGGAAAACAAGTTATTCAATCATGCTATGAACCTTGAAATGTAATTACTTTAAACTTACAACTTACAAATTCTATAACATCATTGGAGGGTAATTAAAACAGAAAAATGACAACAAAAATAGAAAAAATAGCAAGAACAACAAACAGAAAAAATTAAAACAGAAAACAACAAATTTACAGAAATAGTAAAGTAATCAACTAAACTAATCAACTAACCTAATCAACTAAACAGAAAACACCTAATCAACTAAACAGAAAACAATAAAGCAACTAAACTATATACAGAAATCCCTCCCCCACACTTAAATTTTACATTGTCCTCAATGGAAAAACTTCAAAAAGTATCAACAGATGACAAGGAATAGCAAGCAGTCACATAAGGACAAGTAAAGTAAAAGAGAGAGATAATAACAAGCAGTCACATAAGGACAAGTAAAGTAAAAGAGAGAAAAAAAACATCCTTATCAGGGGAGGTAGATGACATCGTGCAAGTGGACCTCCTCCACTATGTCCTCCTGAGCGCCCTCATAAAATGGCTTGAGGCGATGCCCGTTCACCTTGAAAGCCTTGCTGGTGGACTCACTCGCTATCTCCACTGCACCATAAGGGAAAACCTTGGTGACAATAAACGGGCCAAGCCATCGAGAACGGAGCTTGCCAGGCATGAGCTTTAAGCGAGAGTTATACAGGAGAACTTTCTGGCTAGCAGAGAACTCCTTCTTCAGCACCATGTTATCATGAAACCGCTTGGTCTTTTCCTTATAAAGGCGGGAGCTCTCATATGCATCCAAACGAAGCTCCTCAAGCTCTTGGAGGTGAAGCTTTCTCTGGGACTCGGCTTGACTCAAATCAAGGTTGCACTGCTTGACCGCCCAATAGGCCTTGTGCTCAAGCTCCACTAGAAGGTGGCAGGCTTTGCCAACAGAGCATCCTCAAGTCGCAAACTCCAGTCCTTCCGATTAGGTTGGACAGTCTTCTCCAAGATACGCTTAATTTCCCTGTTGGAGACTTCAGCTTGCCCATTGGTCTGAGGGTGGTAAGGAGTGGAAACCTTATGCATGACGCCATATTTCTTCATTAAAGCCGCCATGGTCCGGTTGCAGAAATGCGAACCCTGATCACTGATGATGGCCCTAGGAATGCCAAATCTGCAGAAAATGTTTGATCTAACAAAATCCACAATAACTTTAGAATCATCAGTACGGGTAACACATAGTCCACAGCAAGTAAGATGTAAACAAAACCAAAAGAAACTTTCTCCAAGATACGCTTGATTTCCCTGTTGGAGACTTCAGCTTGCTCATTGGTCTGAGGGTGGTAAGGAGTGGAAACCTTATCCATGACGCCATATTTCTTCATTAAAGCCGCCATGGTCCGGTTGCAGAAATGCGAACCCTGATCACTGATGATGGCCCTAGGAATGCCAAATCTGCAGAAAATGTTTGATCTAACAAAATCCACAACAACTTTAGAATCATCAGTACGGGTGGCTTTCGCCTCCACCCACTTAGACACATAATCCACAGCAAGTAAAATGTAAACAAAACCAAAAGAAACAGGAAAAGGACCCATAAAGTCAATACCCCAGACATCAAAAATCTCACAGAATAACAAAGGCTGCTGGGGCATCTCATGCCTATGGGAAATGTTCCCGGTTCTCTGACATTGTTCACAAGATTTACAAAATATATGTGCATCCCTAAATAAAGTGACCCAATACAATCCAGAGTCTAAGACCTTCCTAGCCGTACGTTGAGGACCAAAATGTCCACCACATGCAAAAGTATGGCAAAAGCTAAGAACAGACTGAAACTCATTATCAGGCACACATCTCCTAATAATTTGATCACTACAAAATTTCCAGAGATAGGGATCATCCCACACATAATATTTTGCCTCACTCTTTAACTTGTCTAATTGGGCACGTGTGAGGTGTGAGGGCAAAGCATGGGCAGCTAAATAATTTACAAGATCTGCATACCATGGAAACTCACCATGCAGCCCGAACAGCTGCTCGTTAGGAAAGGAATCCTGAATGGGCAGTGGATCAGGATCTCGCTCTATTCAGCCCTAACAGCTGCTCGTCAGGAAAGGAATCCTGAATGGGTAGTAGATCAGGATCTCGCTCTATGCGGCTGAGGTGGTCAGCAACCAGGTTCTCTGCTCTACTCTTGTCCCGGATCTCCACATCAAACTCTTGAAGCAGCAGCATCCACCTAATCAGTCGTGGCTTGGCATCCGGTTTCTTCAAGAGATACCTCAAAGCTGTATGATCGGAAAACACCACAACCTTCGAATCTATCAAATAAGACCTGAACTTATCTAATGCAAAAACAATAGATAAAAGTTCTTTTTCAGTGGTGGTGTAATTCGCTTGAGCAGCATCCAGAGTTCTCGAAGCATAGTAAACCACATGAGGAACTTTGGCCACTCGCTGCGCCAAGACCGCTCCCAAGGCATAGTTTGAAGCGTCGCACATCAGCTCGAATAGGAGTGTCCAATCAGGTGGCTGAATGACAGGGGTACTGGTGAGAGATAGCTTCAGGTGGTTGAAAGCTTCCTTGCATCTCTGGTCAAATAGAAACTCCACATCTTTCTGCAGAAGGCTAGACAGCGGAATGGCTATCTTGCTGAAGTCTGTGATAAAGCGCCGGTAGAAACCTGCATGTCCAAGAAATGATCGCACTTCCCGCACGCATGTGGGGTAAGATAAAGCAGTTATGACATCTATTTTAGCAGGATCTACCTCAACCCCTTTTCTAGATACTACATGGCCTAAAACTATACCTTGCTCTACCATGAAATGGCACTTTTCAAAATTTAAGACAAGGTTAGTCTCAATGCAGCGATGTAGTACTCTAGCTAAAATACTCAGACAGTCATCAAAAGAAGAACCATAAACAGTAAAATCATCCATAAACACCTCCATGCACTCCTCTAAAAAATCAGAGAATATACTTACCATGCACTTCTGGAAGGTACCAGGGGCGTTGCAAAGGCCGAAAGGCATCCGCCGGTAAGCAAACGTGCCGAAGGGACATGTAAAAGTGGTATTCTCTTGATCATCCGGTGCTATATGAATCTGGAAGTACCAGTGTAGCCATCTAGGAAGCAGTAATGCGATTTCCCAGCTAACCGCTCCAGCATTTGATCGATGAACGGCAGGGGGTAATGATCCTTCCTGGTGGCTTGATTCAGCCTCCTGTAATCGATGCAGACCCGCCAGCTGTTCTGCACTCGGGTAGGCAGCAACTCGTTGTTCTGGTTGGCCACCACTGTCACCCCGGATTTCTTTGGGACGACCTGCACTGGGCTCACCCAAGTGCTGTCAGAGATAGGATAAATGATGCCAGCTTGCAGAAGCTTGGTCACCTCCTTCTTTACTACATCCAGGATGAGAGGGTTTAATCGCCTCTGGGGCTGCCGCACTGGTTTAGCGCCATCTTCAAGTAATATGCGATGCATGCATGTAGATGGACTAATGCCAGGAATATCTGCTAACGTCCAGCCAATGGCTTGCTTATGCTCTCGCAGAATGCGCAGCAATCTTTCCTCTTGCTCAGGAAGTAAATTGTTGGCCACAATTACTAGAAGCTGCTCTGCAGAGGCCAAATACGCATACTTCAGATGCTTAGGCAGAGGCTTCAGCTCTAGCCTGGGTGGCTGCACTGCAGAGGGCAGAAATCTGGGTGGCTGAATGTTAATCTCTGCAGACTGAATCTCCTCCTGAACAGCAGCTGCTGCCAGCTCTGGGGAACCAGAGTTATCATCACATAGAAAGGTGGAGATCTCAGCACAAATAGCACAGCCAGAATCACCGTCACAATCAGTACAAGATGGGCACTGAATAGAATCATCAAAACCAGCCAAATCTGGGAAGTCAGCACACATATGATGGTAAACATCCTCAACTAAATCATCAATCACATTAATGTGATACACAGCATGCTCATCCATGGGATGCTTCATAGCATCAAAAATGTTAAACTGCACAACAGATTCGCCAAACTCCATGGATAGAGTTCCTGCATACACATCAATCTTAGTCCGCGCAGTCTTGAGGAATGGTCTGCCCAGAATGAGTGGAGCCTTGCTGGATTGTGACTGTCCTTCCATCTCCAGAATGTAGAAATTTGTTGGAAAGATCAGTTCATCAACTCTGACCAACACGTCTTCAATCAACCCAGCTGGATAAGCACTGCTCCTGTTGGCTAGCTGTATCACAACTCCTGTGGCATTCAAGGGTCCAAGCCCGAGGGAACTGAAAACACACATAGGCATGACATTGATCGAAGCGCCTAGATCTAGCATGGCATGCTCGAACTTGGAATTGCCTATAACACAGGGGATTGTGAAAGTCCCTGGATCCTTGCACTTCTGAGGCATAGGTTGAATAAGGGCTGAGACATTCTGACTCATGCTAATCCGCTCATTGCCCTTCAGCCTCCTCCTCTGGGTGCACAATTCCTTAAGAAATTTGGCATATCTAGGAATTTGCTTGATAGCATCCAGCAAGGGAATGTTAACTTCCACCTTCCTGAATGTCTCCAGAAGCTCTCTGTCTTTCTCTGCCTCATCTTGCTTCTTGGACAGAGTAGCTCTCTGTGGAAAGGGAAGAGCTACTGCAGGCAGCTTGCTTGCAGGTGCAAGGTTGATTGGCGCAGGAACTGCTTGCTCTGCTGGCTGGGACTCACTGGCAGGTTGAGGCTCGGCTGGCTCTTGCAAGGATTTGTCAGACCTCAATGTGATAGCACTCACATTACTCCCATTTGGGTTGGAAATTGTCTGTGAAGGGAGTTTGCCAGAACCCTTGGACTGCAACTGGCTAACTGATGATGCCAATTGTCCAATCTGTGTTTCCAGATTCTGCATGCTGGACTCTGCTCTCTGCTGGAACTGGATGTTACTGGTGGCCATCTGCTTCACCAGATCTTCCAATGAAGGCTCAGGTTTGGATGTTGACGGGTTGGCTGGCTGCATAGGCTGCTGCTGGAATGGTGGCCTGTTTTGTTGAAACTGGCCCTGCCTGGCTGACTGAAATTGGCTCTGTTGTTGCCAAGGTTGCCTATACTGCTGCTGTTGCTGTGGCTGTTGTTGGGAGGACTGCTGTTGTGGTGCTGCAGCACTGCCATATCTGAAATTTGGATGATCCCTCCAACCAGGGTTGTAAGTGTTGGAGTACGGATCATATCTAGGCTGCTGCTGCTGTTGGTATGGGGATCGACCAGGAAAGACACCTACTGCAGCTACAGAGGGATCCTGAAATCCAGAATCACCATCTTGCAGTGTGGGGCATGCATCTGTAGGATGTGATGGACAAGCACAAATGCCACACACGCTTGCAGGTTGAGGGGTGGATACTTGTCTCCCCACTGCCAATTGCCTGACCAAGGAGGTCAGCTCGTCAAGTCTGTGCTCCATTCTTTGTTGGTCAGCAAATGACACACCAACTTCATTGACTCCTCTGGTGGAATGAATCATCCGAACATCAAACTGCTGGGAATTCTCTGCCATATTGGATTGACTCCCCTGGTGGAATGAATCATCCGAACACCAAACTGCTGGGACTTCTCTGCCATATTGGAAATTAAATCTCTGGCAGCAGCAAGTGTCTTATCCACTAATGCTCCTCCACTAGCAGAATCAATGTTACTTCTATCCGAAGGTGACAAGCCCTCATAGAAATATTGTATCAACAGCTGATCACTTATTTGGTGATGGAGGCAGCTTGAACATAGCTTGGTAAACCTCTCCCAATACTCGTGCAATGTCTCCCCTGGCAGTTGCCTTATGCCATATATGTCTTTGCGGATGGCAGCAGTTCTGGATGCAGGGAAGAACTTGGCCAGAAAAAGCTTCTTCATGTCATTCCAATTCCTGACCGAACCTTGTGACAAGTAAAAGAGCTAGTCTTTAGCTGCATCAGCCAGAGAGAAAGGGAATGCTCTTAACTAGAGCCAGTCTTTAGCTGCATCAGCCAGAGAGAAAGGGAATGCTCTTCAGAAATTCCTTGTGGCCTCATGGTGGAACAAACCACATGGAATTCCTTCAAATGCTTATGAGGATCTTCTCCTGCAAGACCATGAAACTTTGGCAGCAAGTGTATCAATCCAGACTTTAATTCGAAAGCAGTATCAATTTCTGGATATTGGATCCCTAATGGTTGGTAAGCAACATCAGGGGTGGCCAATTCCTTAAGAGTTCTGTCTCTAGGCTGCATGTTATTGTGATTATTATTTCCAGCTCTATTAGCATTATCAGCTCTATCAGCTTCATTAACAGGATCAACAACAGGAATAACAATAGGAGTTCTAGCTTCAGCCATGGTAGGATCTAAATTATCAACAGCCCTATGTGCTCTATTACGGGTATGCAAGGTTCTCTCTATTTTAGGATCTCCTTCAAGCAATACAAAGGGAGAAGACCTAGTCATACACCATGCAAACAAGTGGCTAAATGCCTAAACACACCACAATGCACAAAAACACACAAAAACACACAAAACTGACAGAATTAAGCTAAAACCGAAACACACCAAAAACACAAAACAAAGGTAAAAAGACACCAAAATAGGACTAGAAAAGGTATCTAAACATTTTTTAAAATTTTTCTACCACCACAGGACGAAAGGTGGATGAAAATGGAACTCAAAAATCAAATAAAAAATCTTAAAAAAATGGAAAAGTGATCAAAAAGATGGAATTTGGCTTAAAAACACAGACCTCACGGCCATAGGGTGTGACTTGTGTGAGTTAGGGCCTTTTCCTTCAACTGAGAAAGTTTCAGGTCAATCGGAGCTAAAAATTTCGTTTTGAACAGTAGACCCAGAAATCACTAAATCAAGCCAAACCGAAGGAAAAACAAAGGGGAAATGGTCCAAATGGCCAGAATTCACTCAATGACAATATAAAACATCTAAGCACACTTCAAATCAAGAAAAACAATGGCCACTGGCCTCAAACAGAATGGATACTTGGCCAAAAAGTTATGGAAAAAGTGGCTAAAACACTAAAAAGAACAAAAACTCAAACACAAGGGAGGTGAATTAGGGGAAAGTTAAAAGTCAGTTTTACTACTAATACTACTGATTCAAAGATAGAACAATCCCCGGCAACGACGCCAAAATTTGATGAGCTGCCGAGGCTCCTCAAATTAGTTAATGTTTAAGGTCGGTTCCTAAACTATTTGCAGCAAATGGCAGCCCTAAGTCGAACCTAAGGATTGTTCTATTTGGTGAATCATTTTGGAAAATGGTTGGAATTAAAAGGAAGAAAATGAATAAAAGAGGTGGACTAGCCACCGATTGGTTTAAGGTGCAATTAGACACCTATAAAAATATTGGTCTACTTTACCAAAGTTTGCATAAAGGAGTTTTTATTGTTATAATTGCAGACTCCTTTGAAGATGCAGGTGGATCATAACATCTCAGTGATGAACACAACAAGGCAAGATGAAGATGAGCAAAGCATAGCAGAATCGTGATGAGCTGCCGAGGCTCCTCAAATTACTTAAAGTTTAAGGTCGGTTACCTAGCTTTTTGCAGCAAGGGGTAGTCCTAAGTCGAACCTAAGGATTGTTCTATTTGGTGAATCATATGGAGAAGCATATAAACAGGGGGGTTGTGTTTGTTTATGTGATTAACGAAAATTAATTGAAAGTGGTAGAGTTTTAGAGAAAGCAACCAATCCAAGTCTTAACTAGTTCTGATTTTGATCCATCCTTGATTTCCAAGGATCCATTTAATTGTTAACCATGTTCTTGGCCTTTAAAACATCTCAAGAAGCCTCTCAATGTTCTATGGATGTCTACTGGTTAAGCAACCAGAATTCGGTTCAACAAGGGACTAAATGAATTAAGCAAACATTCAAGTCCAGTTTAACCTAAGTCCTGAATCCAGCCAAGGTAATTAATCCGTCCAAGCTTAGAACCATTAATTAACCATACAATCCTCTTTTATCACATGCAAACAGAATATGAACACATGAATAATCCAATCCGAATTAAGCAATTCAAACAGAATATTTCAGAGGATTGAAAGAACTTGATTAACAA
Organism: Cercis canadensis; assembly: GCA_003255065.1. Taxonomy (NCBI): domain Eukaryota; kingdom Viridiplantae; phylum Streptophyta; class Magnoliopsida; order Fabales; family Fabaceae; genus Cercis; species Cercis canadensis. The sequence goes on along the minus strand of QAOA01003614.1, from coordinate 83,874 downwards.
CTAAAATGAAGAACAACAACACATAATCTCAAAATCAATAATCAGAATAGCAAAACCTGGATTGATATGATGATTTAGCCCTCCATGAACAAGAAGAGCTGAGTTCTTACAAAATATCTAAGAGAAAACTTAGAGACTAAGGAAAGAGGAAAAGCTGTCTAAAAATATCTAATGACTTGATTCTGAATTTCGGCTGCCCCCTCTTGCTGATATAGACCTCCAAATTTACATGCACACCCAAATTGCCCTTAGGGCACACTTGTTCCCATGGGCCTTAGCTTCAATTGGGCTTTGGTTTGGGCCCATTTGGACTTGTCATGAGGAAGTTAGGCCCATTTAAGTGGCAGAAGGTGTCTGGAACCGTCAGCTAACTTGCATAGCAAATAAGACCATCTTCCACATAAAATATGGTGAACCGGTCTTCATATCAATTGAAGCTATGTCTGTTAGCTTTCCAATGGTACCAGTTTCAGGTCCATATGACATCCAAAACTCAAGTTATGGCCTAAATACTGCATATAGGTCAGGATCCTGCGACAGCATGTCTTCTCTGGCTTTCAGGCTGCATATGACCTTCTAGACGTCCGAATTAGCTTTGGAGCCCTGAAATAAAGTTGTAGACAATTCTCTCAGCTTTCCAACAAGGTATGACTCGGAATTTTTAGACATCCAGAACTCAAGATATGCCTGAAACACAGAGACAGCATATAATGCCCAGTATTGCTGGAAATTGCAATTAAGCATAAATGGATCCTAAGTCATGAAATGAGGTCTAAGTCTATGCAATTCAGCCCAAAAGAGGTTTAAAAGACTAAGTATGAGGAATAACTATTGTATAAAAAGTGTGTTCATCAAATCGATAATGAAGAATCAGAAGAATCAATGAACAACAGAAGCAAAGAAAATTATGCAGAGAAGAGAAATTATGCAGAGAGAAACGATAGAACTGAAAGAATATGATTTGTGTATTCTGAATCAAGCTTTTGATTGAATGAAATTAATTACATCTGAATTGTACTACATCAATATATATAAGTGCACGATTAGTCTTCTTCCAGAAGCTTGTACACAGTACAGCTGTTGCTTAACTAATCTGAAAACTGAATCGTAACTAACTTAGCATGACATGGCACTAACTAACTTTGACTCTAACTTTGACTGACTCTGATAAGTGCTGAGGTGGCAACATGACTTGGCAGTGATCATCCTCCTCCATCATAATCTGTTTGTAACTTCTGTTTAACATGCCCCCTCAAACTCACAAGTCTAGGAAGAATAGTGAGTTTGGTGCGATTGGACAGAAAAGCCTTGGTTGGCAATGGCTTGGTTAGCATATCTGCCAACTGATCTGTGGCAGGCACATGACAAAGCTTGAGAGTTTTATTTAGCAGCTTTTCCCTTACAAAATGACAATCAATTTCAATATGCTTTGTACGTGCATGAAGTACAGGGTTGGCAGCAAGGAAAGTAGCACTTAAGTTGTCACATAGCAGCAAGGGAGCAGTAAGAAGGGGATGTTGAAGTTCTGTCAGGAGAGACTGTAACCATATCAATTCTGAAGTGGCATTTGCTAAGGCTCGATACTCAGCCTCAGTACTAGAGCGAGCCACAACCTTCTGTTTTCCTGAGGACCATGAGATCAAGCTAGCTCCAAAGAAGATAGCATGGCCACTGGTGCTGCGTCTGTCATCTGGACAGCCAGCTCAGTCAGAATCTGAATAAGCAAGCAGAGGCAAGGTAGATGACTGACAAAGAGTGAGACCATGAGTGTGAGTCCCCTTTAGATACTTAAGAACACGCTTAGCAGCTTGCAAATGTACATCAGTAGGCCTGCTCATGAATTGACACAACTTATTCACTGCATAAGCAATATCTGGACGAGTGATGGTGCAATATTATAATGCTCCCACTAGGCTACGATAGTGAAAGGGTTGAGCCAGAGGTTGACCATCAGTGATAGAAAGAACCTGAGAACTAACCATAAGAGTGACAGCAGGCTTAGCATTCGCAAGTCCAGCTTTGTGCAATAAATCAGACACATACTTGGTTTGATTCAAGTGAAGAGAAGTACCATGCCTAGAGACTTCAACACCCAAAAAGTAATGTAGAGAACCCAAATCTTTCAAAGAAAATGTAGAATTGAGATGTGTAACAAGAGATTGGATAAGCTGCAAGCTAGAACCAGTAAGAATGATATCATCCACATATACCAGTAGGTAAATTACTGCTGAAGCAGAATGAAAAACAAAGAGAGAGATATCAGAGAGAGTAGATTTGAAACCCCATTGCAGCAAGGTCACTTTGAGCTTTGTAAACCAAGCTCTAGGAGCTTGTTTAAGACCATATAAAGCTTTTCTAAGTCTGCACACATGGTGGGGAAATTGAGAATCTTCAAAACCTTGGGGTTGTCTCATATAAACCTCTTCATGGAGATCTCCATTGAGAAATGCATTATTGACATCAAGCTGCTGAATAGACCAACCCTTGGAGATGGCAATGGTAAGAACAGTTCTGATGGTAGCTGGTTTCACTACTGGACTGAAAGTCTCAAAGAAATCAATTCCATATGTTTGTGTGAACCCCTGAGCCACCAACCTAGCCTTATATCTCTCAATAGTACCATCTGCCTTATACTTCAACTTCTAAACCCATCTACAACCTACAATATTCTTATGATTTGGACAGGACACAAGTTCCCAGGTGTTGTTTGCTTGCAAAGCTGAGAATTCTTTTTCCATAGCAGTAACCCAATGAGATGATGTAGCTGCTTGTGTATAGGTAGAGGGTTCCACAGATTTCAAGAGATAAGCAGAAGTATATGCTTTTGGTTTAAAAATGCCATTCTGGCTCCTTGTAACCATTCTGGTGGGAAGTGGTACAACAGGAGAGGACAAAATAGTGGATTCTGAAGCTGAACCAGAAAATGGTGAACGAGGTCTTGATGTAGGCACTGGTGATGACTCTATATTGGCATCAAAGGAGGAATTTTGAAGAGGTAAAGTAGCAGCAGTGGTAATAGGTGAAGGATTTTGAATTGGGTTGCTGTGAACCATTGGTGCATTGGGAGCAGAAGGAAGAATGACAGGTATTTGACATGCTGAAAAATCATCAGGTACTGCAGATGAAAGAGACTGAAAAGGAAACATGGATTCAGCAAAGACAACATGCCTAGAGATATAAATTTTCTTGGATTCCATATTTAAACACAAAAATCCTTTGTGTTTGTTACTGTAACCCAAAAAACAGCATGAGGCAGACCTGGTTTCTAGCTTATGAGCACGATAGGGCCTAAGGTATGGAAAACATAGGGAGCCAAAGGTCTTAATTTGAGTAAACACTGGAACTCTGTGATATAACAGTTCATAGGGAGACTGATGCTGCAGTACTGTTGTAGGAAGTCTATTAATGAGATATACTGCTGTTTGGAAAGCAAAAGGCCAATACTTGGTTGGCATACCAGCAGTAATAAGCAATGAAAGACCTGTCTCTACCACATGCCTATTTTTCCTTTCCACTATACCATTTTGTTCTGGTGTATATGGACAAGAGAACCTGTGCTGCATGCCAAGGGTTTTAACTAGTTTATCAAATGCAATAAATTCCCCTCCAAAATCAGATTGAAGTGTCTTAATTTTGCAGTCAAACTGTCTTTCTACCATGCTTTGAAAATTCTGAAACATGTGTAATGTTTTTGATTTAGACTTGAGTAGATAAATCCATGAAAAACGAGTAAAATCATCAATGCGCAGTAAAAAATAACATGCTCCATTTACAGAAGAGCAAGAAGGTGAACCCCACAGATCAGCATGTACTAATTCAAAAGGCTTTATTGCTCTTGAAACAGACTTTACAAATGGCAACTTGTGGCTTTTGGCCAATTGACTGGAGTTGCAAACTGGTGTATTATTGTTTTTGAAACTAGGTAAGTGACAATGGGACATAACCCTATTTACTACTTCAGTGGTAGGGTGTCCTAGTCTATTATGCCACAACTGTAAATCAACTTTATGTTTTACAGCATCCAAACTAAAAACTTGAAAAGCTCTAGTATTATGAGCAGAACATTCTTGGTCAGACACCATTGCTGTCATGACTTTATACATTCCTTGGTCAAGCTTGCCTTGGAGCAACACCCGCTTGGTTTTCTGATCCTTCACAAGAAAGCAAGAAGGATGAAATTCCACATAGGCAGCATTATCTTGACATAGTTTTTGAACACTCACCAAATTGGCAGTTATTTTAGGCACATGCAACACATGGTTTAACAACAGATTCCTTTTATGTGTTGGAATGAATGTCATACCTGTATTGTGCACAGCCAAGGATTTACCATTGCCCACAGTAACTCCTTCTTCACCTGCAAAAGGATTGTGTAGTGCTAGATTGCCTAGATCAGCAGTCACATGATGAGTAGCTCCAGTATCTAGAAACCATGGAGTATTGTCTACAGCTCCTGTAGTGGCCATCAATGCTTGTGGCTCTGGAGTCTGTGACTTGTTTCCATTGGTTGGTATGGGTTGAAATTCACTATCAAACCTGTGCCAGCATTCAACAGCTATGTGGCCAGATTTGTGGCAGATTTGACACTGAGGTCTATTGTTACTGCCATAGCCAGGTTTATTTCTTCTGAATGAATTACCTTGGCTTGAAAAATTTCGATTTGGCATATTGCCATTTCCAGATTGAAAGTTGCGGTTTGGTACAGAACCATTCTCAAATTGAAAACCAGAACCAGAATTAGAAGTTCCAGGTTGAAATCTCCTTTTACCTGTAGATTGCCTGAACTGTGCAGCATTGGCTTGCATCAAAACTTGTTCATCAACCGTCTTCTGTCTTTCCAATCTTCCTTCAAAGGATAGTAAGTGACTTTGTAAGCTTTCAACAGATATGGATTCAAAAGTAAGTGGACCAACCACTGGATTGTATTCAGGCCCCAATCCACTAAGAATAGCCATGACTTGATCATCTTGAGTAATGGTTTCCCCTATGGCTCTCAAGTTATCACAGATGTTTCTGATTTTCAAGATATAATCCCATACTCCAAGATTTCCTTTCTGTGTAGTCTGCAACTTAAGTTTGAGTTCCATAATTCTTGCTCTTGAAGAACAAGCAAACGAATCTGCTAATGATCTCCAAATTTCTGCAGCAGTATTGTATGACATAATTTGAGCCATGATCTGCTCAGTTAGAGAAGCGTAGATCCAACTCATCACAAGGCGATTTTGCCTTTGCCAAAAGGTATACTCTGAATTCAGAGTTAACACACCTGCAGAATCTTGAATAAGCTTTGCTGGACAAGTCTTGGATCCATCAAGAATTTCTTCATAGCCATTTGCAATTACTATGTTTAGCAGTTGATTTCTCCAAATCAAGTAATTGCTTCTATCGAGTTTGATGGTGAGAGCTTGACCTAGCATTGGAAAAGAT
>QAOA01003614.1:14913-78369 GCA_003255065.1 Cercis canadensis | reverse complement strand
TGCAGATGGATCATAACATCTCAGTGATGAACACAAGAAGGCAAGATGAAGATGAGCAAAGCAAAGCAGAATTGATAATGAAGAATCAGAGGAATCAATGAACAACAGAAGCAAAGAAAATTATGCAGAGAAGAGAAGTTATGCAGAGAGAAAAGATAGAACTGAAACAATATGATTTGTGTATACTGAATCAAACTTGATTGAATGAAAATTAATTACATCTGAATTGTACTACATCAATATATACAAGTGCACGATTAATCTTCTTCCAGAAGCTTGTACACAGTACAGCTGTTGCTTAACTAATCTGAAAACTGAATCGTAACTAACTTAGCATGACATGGCACTAACTAACTTTGACTCTAACTTTGACTGATTCTGATAAGTGCTGAGGTGGCAACATGACTTGGCAGTGATCATCCTCCTCCATCATAATCTGTTTGTAACTTCTGTTTAACATCCCCCCTCAAACTCACAAGTCTAGGAAGAATAGTGAGTTTGGTGCGATTGGACAGAAAAGCCTTGGTTGGCAATGGCTTGGTTAGCATATCTGCCAACTGATCTGTGGCAGGCACATGACAAAGCTTGAGAGTTTTATTGAGCAGCTTTTCCCTTACAAAATGACAATCAATTTCAATATGCTTTGTACGAGCATGAAGTACAGGGTTGGCAGCAAGGAAAGTAGCACTTAAGTTGTCACATAACAGCAAGGGAGCAGTAAGAAGAGGATGGTGAAGTTCTGTCAGGAGAGACTGTAACCATATCAATTCTGAAGTGGCATTTGCTAAGGCTCGATACTCAGCTTCAGTACTAGAGCGAGCCACAACCTTCTGTTTTCCTGAGGACCATGAGATCAAGCTAGCTCCAAAGAAGATAGCATGGCCACTGGTGCTGCGTCTGTCATCTGGACAGCCAGCCCAGTCAGAATCTGAATAAGCAAGCAGAGGCAAGGTAGAGGACTGACAAAGAGTATGACCATGAGTGTGAGTCCCTTTGAGATACTTAAGAACACGCTTAGCAGCTTGCAAATGTACATCAGTAGGCCTGCTCATGAATTGACACAACTTATTCACTGCATAAGCAATATCTGGACGAGTGATGGTGCAATATTGTAATGCTCCCACTAGGCTACGATAGGGAAAGGGCTGAGCCAGAGGTTGGCCATCAGTGATAGAAAGAACCTGAGAACTAACCATAGGAGTGACAGCAGGCTTAGCATTTGCAAGTCCAGCTTTGTGCAATAAATCAGACACATACTTAGTTTGATTCAAGTGAAGAGAAGTACCATGCCTAGAGACTTCAACACCCAGAAAGTAATGTAGAGAACCCAAATCTTTCAAAGAAAATGTAGAATTGAGATGTGTAACAAGAGATTGGATAAGCTGCAAGCTAGAACCAGTAAGGATAATATCATCCACATATACCAGTAGATAAAGCACTGCTGAAGCAGAATGAAAAACAAAGAGAGAGCTGTCAGAGAGAGTAGATTTGAAACCCCATTGAAGCAAGGTCACTTTGAGCTTTGTAAACCAAGCTCTAGGAGCTTGTTTAAGACCATATAAAGCTTTTCTAAGTCTGCATACATGGTGGGGAAATTGAGAATCTTCAAAACCTTGGGGTTGTCTCATATAAACCTCTTCATGGAGATCTCCATTGAGAAATGCATTATTGACATCAAGCTGCTGAATAGGCCAACCCTTGGAGATGGCAATGGTAAGAACAATTCTGATGGTAGCTGGTTTCACTACTGGACTGAAAGTCTCAAAGAAATCAATTCCATATGTTTGGGTGAACCCCTGAGCCACCAACCTAGCCTTATATCTCTCAATAGTACCATCTGCCTTATACTTCAACTTGTAAACCCATCTGCAACCTACAATATTCTTATGACCTGGACAGGGCACAAGTTCCCAGGTGTTGTTTGCTTGCAAAGCTGAGAATTCTTTTTCCATAGCAGTAACCCAATGAGAGGATGTAGCTGCTTGTGTATAGGTAGAGGGTTCCACAGATTTCAAGAGATAAGCAGAAGTATAGGCTTTTGGTTTAAAAATCCCATTTTGACTTCTTGTAACCATTCTGGTGGGAAGTGGTACAACAGGAGAGGACAAGGTAGGGGATTCTAAAACTGAACCAGAAAGTGGTGAATGAGGTCTTGATGTAGGCACTGGTGATGACTGTATATTGGCATCAGAAGAGGAATTTGGAAGAGGTAAAATAGCAGCAGTGGAAATAGGTGAAGGATTGTGAATTGGGTTACTGTGAGCCATTGGTGCATTTTGAGCAGAAGGAAGAATGACAGGTATTTGACATGCTGAAAAATCATCAGGTACTGCAGATGAAAGAGACTGAAACGGAAACATGGATTCAGCAAAGACAACATGCCTAGAGATATAAATCTTCTTGGATTCCATATTTAAACACAAAAATCCTTTGTGTTTGTTACTGTAACCCAAAAAACAGCATGAGGCAGACCTGGTTTCTAGCTTATAAGCACGATATGGCCTAAGGTATGGAAAACATAGGCAGCCAAAGGTCTTAATTTGAGTAAACACTGGAACCTTGTGATATAATAGTTCATAGGGAGACTGATGCTGCAGTACTGCTGTAGGAAGTCTATTAATGAGATATACTGCTGTTTGGAAAGCAAAAGGCCAATAGTTTGTTGGCATACCAGCAGTAATGAGCAAAGAAAGACCTGTCTCTACCACATGCCTATTTTTCCTTTCCACTATACCATTTTGTTCTGGTGTATATGGACAAGAGAACCTGTGTTGCATGCCAAGGGTTTTAACTAATTTATCAAAGGCAATAAACTCCCCTCCAAAATCAGACTGAAGTGTCTTAATCTTGCAGTCAAACTGTCTTTCTACCATGCTTTGAAAATTCTGAAACATGTGTAATGTTTCTGATTTAGACTTAAGTAGATAAATCCATGAAAAACGAGTAAAATCATCAATGAGCAGTAAAAAATAACATGCTCCATTTACAGAAGAGTAAGAAGGTGAACCCCACAGATCAGCATGTACTAATTCAAAAGGCATTATTGCTCTTGAAACAGACTTTACAAATGGCAACTTGTGGCTTTTGGCCAATTGACAGGAGCTGCAAACTGGTGTATTATTGTTTTTGAAACTAGGTAAGTGACAATGGGACATAACCCTATTTACTACTTCAGTGGTAGGGTGTCCTAGTCTATTATGCCACAACTGTAAATCAACTTTATGTTTTACAGCATCCAAACTAAAAACTTGAAAAGCTCTAGTATTATGAGCAGAACATTCTTGGTCAGACACCATTGCTGTCATGACTTTATACATTCCTTGGTCAAGCTTGCCTTGGAGCAACACCCGCTTGGTTTTCTGATCCTTCACAAGAAAGCAAGAAGGATGAAATTCCACATAGGCAGCATTATCTTGACATAGTTTTTGAACACTCACCAAATTGGCAGTTATTTTAGGCACATGCAACACATGGTTTAACAACAGATTCCTTTTATGTGTTGGAATGAATGTCATACCTGTATTGTGCACAGCCAAGGATTTACCATTGCCCACAGTAACTCCTTCTTCACCTGCAAAAGGATTGTGTAGTGCTAGATTGCCTAGATCAGCAGTCACATGATGAGTAGCTCCAGTATCTAGAAACCATGGAGTATTGTCTACAGCTCCTGTAGTGGCCATCAATGCTTGTGGCTCTGGAGTCTGTGACTTGTTTCCATTGGTTGGTATGGGTTGAAATTCACTATCAAATCTGTGCCAGCATTCAACAGCTATGTGGCCAGATTTGTGGCAGATTTGACACTGAGGTCTGTTGTTACTGCCATAGCCAGGTTTATTTCTTCTGAATGAATTACCTTGGCTTGAAAAATTTCGATTTGGCATATTGCCATTTCCAGATTGAAAGTTGCGGTTTGGTACAGAACCATTCTCAAATTGAAAACCAGAACCAGAATTAGAAGTTCCAGGTTGAAATCTCCTTTTACCTGTAGATTGCCTGAACTGTGCAGCATTGGCTTGCATCAAAACTTGTTCATCAACCGTCTTCTGTCTTTCCTATCTTCCTTCAAAGGATAGTAAGTGACTTTGTAAGCTTTCAACAGATATGGATTCAAAAGTAAGTGGACCAACCACTGGATTGTATTCAGGCCCCAATCCACTANAAGACTTTGGAGTAGCCGTTGTTCAAGTGAAATGTTATTAGCAAGCATTCTGATTCAGACTAAAAATTGGATTACTAAACTTAAACCCCCATTAATCAGATATTAAAATCAATATATGAAATAAAGACTCAACTCAAGTACTCTCCCTCTCAGGAATTAAATACGGACAGACAACAAGTTGGGGATGGAATGAAAAGAAAGAAGGAAAAAATTGGAGTGGAAATAGCTCATATGGCCAGTTAGGCTTCCGTGTTTGTCAAATATATATAACGTTTGATATGTCAGCTACCCACTAACAATGTTATAATTGAGGCTAACTGCAGGGATTTTTTTTTTTTTTTATGTGAAGTGTAGGGATTTATTTATATGGAAAGAAAAGAATAAAGACTCATTTGTGGGGAAATAAATTATAGGGACCTACTTAAAATTTTGCTCAAAATATAAGGAACTAGAGCATAATTAAACCTATTCTTAAATTTAAGAACTTTTAGAGCAAAAAAAGGCAGCATATTTATATTTCGTACAAGTACATTCTGTTAGAATTGCAGACTCCTTTGAAGATGCAGATGGATCATAACATCTCAGTGATGAACACAAGAAGGCAAGATGAAGATGAGCAAAGCAAAGCAGAATTGATAATGAAGAATCAGAGGAATCAATGAACAACAGAAGCAAAGAAAATTATGCAGAGAAGAGAAGTTATGCAGAGAGAAAAGATAGAACTGAAACAATATGATTTGTGTATTCTGAATCAAACTTGATTGAATGAAATTGATTACATCTGAATTGTACTACATCAATATATATAAGTGCACGATTAATCTTCTTCCAGAAGCTTGTACACAGTACAGCTGTTGCTTAACTAATCTGAAAACTGAATCGTAACTAACTTAGCATGACATGGCACTAACTAACTTTGACTCTAACTTTGACTGATTCTGATAAGTGCTGAGGTGGCAACATGACTTGGCAGTGATCATCCTCCTCCATCATAATCTGTTTGTAACTTCTGTTTAACACATTCTACTCTGCAATCGGAAGCCCTGAATTTCGCAATACATTTTTGGTCACACTTTCCTTCGTCAGTTTATGAGTATGAATGTTCCCTTCATAATGTATTGCTACTGATATTCATTCAATCAATTATTCATATTATTATTCAGAAACAGCATAATTACATTCCGAAGGACAACAGAATTATTCATGACATGTGTATGTACATTTTTTTTTTTCTTTCTTTGCCATATGATGGAGAAAGTTCGATCAAGTAGGAGATTCATAACAACTTAATGGAAGAGATCACCTAAACCAATTGCATTAGGTGTGTGCTGTTGTATATTTGAATATATAATTGGCTTGAATCAAATAATTCTTGCATATATATAATGTCTCGATGGTGCAAACATATATTTTTGCTCGAAAATACGTAAACTATATTATTGGCTAAGACAAAAGGTGAAGAATTCCTTATAAGTCTTTTTTTGGAATAGTAGCGTTGCCTTCAAGCTACCGCCCCAGTATTTGGGATATAGATATATCATAAAACCATTAATTATGTAATGTGTGTTAAAGTGATGAAGAACCTGAAGCACCTTTAACTGAGATCACCATAGAAGAATCCAATCTCTGATGAAGCAGATTTCTGATCTTGCAGAATCTGGTGCAACAGAGGAATAAACCAGAAAAATGAAGTGTAGCAGAAAGAAATTGTAAAAGCTATGAAGAGTAGTCAGAGAGAAAATGCACTCATTATCTGAATTATGAATACTGTCATACTCATTTCATTACATTAGCTATCGTATATATAGGAATCCTAAAGCTAACTAACCACCCAGCTTCTCATGGAAGCTATTACATAAATATACAGCTGTACTGTATAACTAACTCTGACTAAACTAACTGCCTTGACTTCACTGCTGACGTGTCACTGCTGAGGTGGCATACTGACGTGTCATGCAAGCCATCCCTGACTTATCCAGCATCATATGCTTCTGATTTCTGTTTAACAATGTGTTTAAAAGAGAAGGAAATTCTCCTTGAAGGCATAAGGTATCAAGGACATGATAGAGAAAAGAGGTAACATGAGACAAGAAGAGTCAAAGCATGAGATACTACACTCTTTTCTAATAGTTCTAACTTGACAATGAGTCCAATATTCCTCACTTTATGTAACTTAATTATATACGTCTTCTTTCGTCGCCTCTGAAGCTCTAATGTCGCAGATGCTTCCTCTCTAGCTTTCATTAATTTTTTTTTTTTTTTCTTATCCTTCTTCTTTTATGTACCAAGAAAATATATGCAAATACAAGCCCTTTTTCTGTCGTCGTTAGGAATGGTGGCTATTATTTTGGCTTTTATGAATTTTTTTTATAAATTCATTAGATTTAGGCAATATATATAATCATTAATTGATATGAATCCTGTCTTTCTTTATTTATTTTTATTTTGTTTTTTATTTTTGGTTATAATTTTAAGTTTAAACACAAAACCCACAAGCTCTAAATATGCCTTCAATACCAGTTGGCCACATGTCATTTGGTATGAAGCTTCTGTCTAATAACAAGCACAACTAATGTGTTAGTACAATATCGTGTTCAAATAACCACAAAAGAAGTAACTAAAAGAATAATTTAATAGTTGAGTTTAGCTATTCTAATTTCAAAGCCTTCGGTTAAAATCTCTTTCTTGTCTAGAAGTCAAGATGAGGATGTTAGAAAAATGGGGACAATAGAAACTCATCAACTTTATTGCTTACAAATAACTCAGTATAGTACTGAGTTAGTACACTTTTTTTTCATAAACACAAAACCAAGACTCTTACTGATAATGACACAGGAGACTAATAGACTGATTTTTTTTTTTTTATTCCCATCATTGTCACCATGTTAGGGAGTTTGCTAAGGTACATCCCCTAGTATAGGGGTGTAGTACTACTCAACCTTTGATTGGGGGACTTCTGGTGGGACCCAAATGTTGAATTTGATGTTATTGCAAAAATCTTGAAAAAATTGAGTCAAAAAATATTTGACAAAATACAAAGTTCTTTATAAAATGCAAGATATAGGAAACCATGTTCAAGATCTTTGCAAAATACCAAAATCATTGAGTGGGTCTTGTCAAAAATAAATTCAACCCAAAAGCTTAAACTGTTAGGTAAAAGCCTGTGAATTATTTTATATTTAACATGTCATCACACATAAAAGCCCTTTGGACTTAAAGGGCCCATTTATACCTTGTATTGAAATTTCAATTTAATTGAAAAAGTGGGGGCATAAGGATCTTGTCTCCCGACCATTTGGTCAAAAAAACTTTGATACCATGTGAAGAACTAATTCATCCTAAAAACTTAAGTTGTTAGATGAAGACCTATGAATGATTTTATATCTAATAGGTCTCACCGAAAATCACCCAACTGGGTGAATGGTAGCACTATACCTACAAAAGTATAAAATGTAACTTAGCAAACACCTTATTTTAGATCCTTAATACCAACATAGTAGCCAAGACATTGAACTAACACACTAATGCTTCTAGTAACTTAAACTCGTAGAAAACTTCGTGGAACTTCATAAAATTTCAAACTACACGTTTTTAAGAACAGGCGTGGAGTAGAGGACAGTTCCGTTAACATTGCCATTCATAGGTGCCATGTTATTTATGACGCCAGTGATGATTCCGTTGATATTGTTATGCGACCTGCCACCACCAGATATGCCTTGTGAAACAGGTTCGGTGTGCAAAACCTTGCTTGAAGATATTTTACGTTAAATTTTTTTAAAAAAAAATATTGATTTATTAAAACTTTTATGAAAGACAAAATGAAATAGACTATTAAGAGAACAGAAAAATGCCTCGTATTGGCATATACGTATATATGCAAACTTTAACTATCAATTTCATAAAGTCACCTAAAGTGAGGAATATTGGACTCGTTGCCAAGTTATAATATAGCTATTAGAAAAGGATGTAATAACTCGTGCTTCTTTTTGAATCTTTCTCTTGTAATCTATTTCGTCTATCATATTATTTATATCTTATGCTTTCAAGGAGAATTTCCTTTTCTTAAAGACACAGTACATCTCTGTATCCTAAAAGCTAGGGTGGTAACTTGAAGCCAACGTTACTATTCCAAAGGACTTATAAATAATTCTCCAGCTTTGTTCTTACACAATAATATGGTTTATGCATTTTCTAGCAACGGGGCATGTGGTTCCACCACCGAGAGCTTAATATGCAATAATAATCTGATTCATGAGCCAAGTACAACACAGCCAACACAACTGGATCAAGCGATCTCAAGTGCAAACACTTTAGTAGAACATCTAACTTTCCACTTTCAAGTAAAATATTTGGTTGATTTTTTTTATATGCCAAACAGGAGTCTTTAAACAATAATTTTGGGCAAAGCTGATCAAAATTACGCTACCACTATTGAAAGAGATCATTATGATCCAGAGAGCTTTGATGTAAAATTATCCCAAGAATAGAAAAGTTGTTACCATACAAGTCATGAAAGGAATTTTTTAAATTACTGATGACTACAATTCTTCATATTTTATATTTGCAGATAAATACAATTCTTACATTTATTGGAATGTAAGAATGTTGGAATCAAATTCCCAAGAATATTGGTAGTTACATATTATTTGGTTGATGTGCAAAGTTCCACACGCATTAATCACAAATTATATTAATTGTGTATGTGAGTCTGTATTGGTTCGCTTAACAAGAAAAGTGTGTATACTTTATTAAGTGCAAATGTTATCAAGAAATTTAAAGAAAATTAATAGGATTGATTGAACTAGTAAGGGTGAAAGCATTTTGCTTGTAAAGTTTAGATTTGATACCTGCTGCTGGTGGTCCCTCATTGGTAGGCAATTTGTAAGTAATACTATAAGACCTGCTGAGGTCTATGGCATGTCCCGGCCGTGAAATAAGGTAGCCTCCACTCACCATGAACTTTTGTCTATAAAAGAAAAAATATATATAAAAAAAAAAAAAAGCACAAGAAGTGTTTAAGCAGCATTATTCAATTCTAAAGCATAGCATTTGTCATCTTTAAATAATTCATTTAACATACATCATTTGTTGGTGATGTAGAAGGCCCTCATCAGAGCTTTGTACCTCAACAGTTGTTGCTGATATATAAAGCCCAGCAAGCACCTTTGTTGAAAAATCTTTGTTCGTTAGTTTAAGAACAAGAATGATAGGAAAACTTTACCTCTAAAAGTTTAAATCGCTAGGAGGTGGCTCCTGATTGATTTTGATCTCTAATAAGAGTTTAATGCACAAAAGGACTGGGGTATCATTAGACCTATAACCTTGACCCTCTATCTTAGATCACACTTGAACCTCCCAATAAGAACATTCTATAACAAATATGAGGAATTTCATTTTCAGCCAAAAAAGCAAAATGGCCAAAGAGGTACAAGATTTTAGAACAGCCACATAGGTGGCCAAAAATATCCGCTTCTCCACAATCCACAGAAATAATAATTTGGCAAAGAATCTGCCACACAATAAACATAAACTAACTAATGCCTATGATAATCAAAGTGAGCTAGACATGCTTTAGCAAGCACCCTTTCAACAGATTTTTCCTAACTTTTACAACTTTAACGTGCATCACATATTTTTTTTTAAAAAAATAATCTAAAATTATGTATCAAACTCCTAGAGAATCCTTATGTGCTCCACTCCACATTCTCCGAAGTTGGTCAAGAAGTCATTGGTTCTGTGCCAACCGATTAGTTACTTAAGATTAGTCTAAGTTACTACTGCGTATCATTTTGCCTACCTTGCAATCAAGTTAAAGAAGTTCCCTAGAGGACTTCAGCAATAAGTGGGGAGACATATGTTCCGAAATTCGTTTTTAAGCTTTCTTTTTTATCTGTCTTCTTGTTTTTTCTTCACAAATTTAGGAACAAGGGAATATATTTATATAACTCCTAACCTGAAGCCCACTTTTAAATGGGCATTATTGGATTTTATTTATATATAAAGCTCCACTACATTTATGACAATTTATCTCTCTATTGTGGTTACAAAATGAAGAAAATCAAAATATAACATTGATGAAAACTAAATAAAATCGACTAATTGCAAGATCTACTTCAACTTAATTCACACAACCAATTTTTTCCATAAAACATTTCAAATTCAAGTGTTTTCAAAATACTCTCAACTTTAGAAAATCTTTTGAAGGAAAGTATGATGATATAGGTGTTTGTTGTGCGTTGTGTGAACCAATATATTAAATGGCAGTACTAATAAATTAGTGGACATAAGATACTTGCATGATTCGCTTTAATTTTAAGTCCACAAATAAAGACAGCAAAGAGATTCTACTATAAAAAGGAATACATAAAGGTGACTTGAATATATTAAGAATTCTCACCCTAAATATACCCAAATACTTCACAATATTTCTCACTAGTGTATACACTTTGCACTCATGCAAGAAGCTCACAAACACCAAAAGAAAAAAAAGTGTAATACCTCTAATTTCATAGGCTAAGGTGTAAAGCTGCACAATGGGCAAAATTTTCTAACTACATTTATTCCATAGCCTGACTATTTTGGGCAAGTAGTTGGCGAAGACTCAAACCACCGTATGCCAACTTTAATCCATAGTAATGAAGTGGCTGATAGATCAAATTTAATTCATAGTAAATGAAGTGTACCAAATTAGTCTTCATGTAAATCATGAGCCATGATATTTGTTATCATGTGTGAAGGTCTATGGTACTTCATGCACCTTCCACTTAAATTTAAGGCAGCAAATAACAGTATCTAATAACAAAAGTCTTCAAAATTCCCCATCACAACTTGAATCAAAGTTGAGTCTTGGGATAATATAAATAAACAGCTTCTGTTATATATAATATGTGAGAGTTTGATCCTCTATATTACTTTACACCTAAACCACTGACATGTGCATCCTCACACATTCTGTATATTACTTTAAAATTTTGCATGCTTTATATTTATTTGGTTGTAACAGATAGAACTATTAATGTGACCAACTCCTAGATTATCTAGGGTTGTTAGATAGAATTCAAATATTAAATTATAGATTACTTAGATTTAGGGTTATCTCTATGATTTCCCTTTTGAATATTTTTGAATACTTGTAAAAGTATACTTATACTCACACTTTCAATAATGAAGATTAAGCTCATTTCATTTCACTTATTTACTTCTTTATGGTATCAGAGCTGATTACTTAACAACAACTCCTCCATGGCTAGCAATATTGAATCCTCCTCTTCATTTCCCAATGTTCTTGTTAACCCCTCCCTCCACCACCCTGCTACCACTTTCATCTCCTTCGCATCCTCTCACTTGCCCATTAAACTTAACCAATACAATTACCCTACTTAGAGAATCCTTGTTGATGCTCTCTTTCATGGGCACGACCTCATGCCATTCTTGGATGGTACAAAACCATGTCCTCCATCTACCATTACCATCAATGGTGCTCTTCTTCCAAATCCTGAATTTAGTCTATGGACTTGTCAAGACAAATTCCTTTTGCATGCCATCACCATCTCCTTAGAAACCAATGTCCTTACCCTTCTTGGTCACCCCACCACTTCCAAAGATGCTTGGGATCATCTCAAGACTCTATTTGCCAACAAATCCAGAACTTGGTTGATGTCTGTCTAGGAAAAATTGTCTACTACCTCACGTGGTTCATAGTTGGTTCATATGTATCTTCAGCAGATGAAAAATCTTGTTGATGAGATTACTTCAATCTCTCATCCAGTAGATGACATAGATCTTGTTATCTACATTCTGAATGGACAAGGCACTGAATTCAAGGAGATAACCAGCCCTATTAGAGCCAAAGAAACATCCATTACCTTCTTGGAACTTAGGGAAAAGCTAGTAGACTTTGAGACATATCTAAACAAATCAGAGACTCCTAGCCCTACCAAACCTCTCACTGCAAATGTTACCTCTAAACACTCTACCACCCCATTCAAAAGATGATAACCCTCTTCCAAAGCCCTTCTCCTACACCCTCCCCTACCTTGATCGGATCCCCCACCTCTATCACCTGTCAACTATGTAACAAACCAAGTCACATAGCCACTCGCTGCTACAAATTTTTCCCTCACCTTCACCCTAACAAAAAGTCACCAGAAGCCAATGTCACCAGTACTCAATCATCCCTAAATCCTTAAAGTTGGTTACTGGATACTGGTGCCTCCCACCATGTCATAAATGAGTCATTCCTTTAAATATTGTGAATTTGTAAAATATTAATACATCTATGGCATATTTCTAACAATTTTCATTACTACGCCAATTTTTTTTTTCCTGTTGAGTGTCGCATTTTGGGGAATAATGGAGTGTTGATTTTTTGCTTAGAGATTTAGTGAAGTGTCGCACTTTGGGAATTTTTTTTTTTTTTAACATTTCGTGAAGGGAGTCGCATTTTGATAGGTGGGGCACATGTGGAGCTTAAGCTTTTGGATTGAATTAGTTATGGACAATCACATTCTTGCATTTAATTCTTCCTTAGAGTAAGTACAAATAGAAACTTAGAGTCTCAATCTCTATCAAACTTCATCAACTTTGGTACCCATGAAGTTCATTTTAGGGTATTATGTTTGATGTCAATGACATAGATATAGTTAGAAAAGAAAAGAAAGCATCACAAGCAGGGATTCAATGGAAAGGACCAACACGATGTGGACAAATAAAGGGTCCATATGCCAAACTGGCAAGTCTATCATCTTTGCAATGATTCACTAAAAAGCAGCTAGAATGGAGACGTGGAAATGAACATCTATAAATGTTAAAAGTGAAAATCATCAACTGAGAGCACTTGATTAGATTTGACTGTAAGTACTTTTTGTCTTCACTTAGGTAAAAGGGTGCGTAGGATTTATGGTGCTTGTCATCTTCATTTCTAGTAGTTATAACTAATCAATGAGTCCAATATTCCTCACTTTAGGTCACTTAATGTGATTGATCCTTAAAAGCTTCATTGTATACATATATGGGAAAATGAGGCATATTCTATCTTCCTAAGGCATAGTGGCTTTCATTTTGGCTTTTATGAAAATTTTCATGTATCGATTTGGCTAAGGCAGAATAATCCATGATTTTATATGAAGTTTGTGTCTAATTAACCAAGTCCTTTCCCACTCACAATGACCCAATTTAATACTTTAAGGGGGTCTTTAACTGATCCCATGTAAAAATGGGGTTAAACAACCCCATCTCAGTTGGACCAATTTAATTATGATAAGAGTACTAATAGTAGGATCCACATTTTTACTTAACCTGCTATAGGCAAAAAATTTATTTATTACAAATCAGCCCCAAATTTTTTCAAAGTCATATTTCCCCGTCCTTTCTCACCCTTTCGTTTTCCTTCCCTTTTTCTTCATCCGTATGTCTAAAATCAACCAAGAAAGCTTCATAACTCTGAGAGAAACTTAGACATTGTCTCTCCTCCCCTTTCTCAGAACTTTACCACCTCTTCCATTAATAAGTTTCATCAAGACGAAGCAATATTGTTCACAGAGAACGAAGCAAAACCGTTCGCAGAGGACAACATGATTGTTCTCTTCAATTCATTTCTACTTTAGCCAAGGGATTTCACAAAGGAGAAGCCGAGGCTTTTGTGATCTCTATTTTTGGAAATTCTCTATTTGTACGTTCCCAACAGTTGTGATCCAGGTACCCATTCGTTATTATATAATTTTTATTCTGTCTATAGAAAAACCTGCACATGTTGAGTTTTTATTCCTTCCAGGAAAGCGCATATACAGCATTTCTTCTAGAAATGAAGTTGATGAGAGACATAGGAGTTAGTTTAACCAAGAAACTAGGGAGCCTAAAGCCACCATCTTCACAAGAGGATTCTCAGGAACCTTAGATTACATATTCTTTAAAGGTATCAGTTGTTACCATATATTAAGAGTCTTAATTACTTCAGTTTTCCTATCCAGTACTTTTGAACTTAATTTTCTCCCCTTATTTTTTCTCCTTTTCTTCTTGGAAAGAAGCTACTTGTAAAGTAATTTGAACATTAGATTTTCCTTTGTTTAACATTTTTAGACTACAGAAGAATATATAAAGATTTTGTTGTGAAAATTTGCCAATGAAGGAGTACATAATCCAAAAGTAATTTTAGAATGTGTTGTGCCTCCTAATTACATAAGTGATTCATAATGCATGGAGATCCAACCCCTTATGGCCTCTGATTGCCTGGAAATTTGTCCTAGAAATGGTGGCATGTGAATGGGCTTTGCTTTTGGCCCTTTGATGACCATATAGCTTTCCAAATAGTCCTCTGATGGGGAAAACCTTAAAAAAGATAGGGAAAAAATGAATTTGGGCTTTGATTATGACATAATAAATGAATTTCTGCTTATCTGTTAAGTGGCTGGAGCAGAATGTTCAGATTTTTAAGGGGGAACTTCAGTCCTAGGCTTCTTATGGGATGTTACAGCATTTTGGTTTCCCTCTGTTGCTTAGCTTGTGGTTTATTTCAAGAAGTCCTCTCGGCTTCCCTCTGTTAGTTTTCTTGTGTTTCTCTTTTGTTTCTTGGATGTGGAGGATCTCTTCTCCTCTTCCTTTGTAATCATTATCTCTCTTCTAATAAAAATTTTCTATTAAAAAATACACTTTAGTGGAAGCAAGAGTCACTTAAGATAGTGACAAATGATGTGTAATGTTTGGTTACTACTAAAGCTTATCAGTGTGAAGTATTGAATTGAGAACATGGTCTTTTCATATCCATGCTCACACCATTTCACTTATGTCAAGGGTATCAAGTTCTCTTAATTTAGACTGTGAGCCATACATTCTTAATGTTGTCTAAGTTGTATTTACTTTTAAATATAATGGTAGGTTGGATTTTTCTGTAATATGAACACCAGTTTAGCAAGTGAAATAATATTTTCTCTTTCATGGTGTATTCATCTGATGGAATTAGGCTTGTACTCTAGAGAAGAATGCTACCAAAAGGTTTCTATTAACCCATATGGAGCATCTATATGGTGTTGCTGATGAGGTGTTTCATATGTCAAATACAAACGATCATCTTTTTTCGAATAACTTTTTTATTTGATTCTATTCTATTCTAATGCATACATTAGTTCACACAAATACAATTTAATATCTTGAACCTACATATAAGAAGTGGGACAATGACAGTGGTATATTTAAGAAATTAAATTAGGGGCTCTTTTTTCTTATGTACATCAAGACTATATCCAGAAATAGAAAAGGTATTATGAGTAAAGAAAAAAAGGAAAAACAGCAAGGATATATTTAACAATTTCACTTAGATCAATGGTGTCATACTCTGCATTTGGGGTTTGAGCCATACATTCTTGATGTTGTCTAAATGATATTTTTTCTTAACATAATGCTAGGTGGATTTACTATAATTTGAATTCTAGTTCAGCAAGTCAAATATTATTTTCTTTTTAATGGTTTGTTCATCTGGAATTTTTGTAATTGGTTATAATTCATCACGCTTATTATCTACAGAAGAATGCTACTAAAATGTTTCCACTAAGTCATGCGGAGTATCTATATGGTGTTTTTGACAACATGTTTCGTATGTTAAATACATGGACCTGAAAACAT
This sequence comes from Cercis canadensis, assembly GCA_003255065.1. Taxonomy (NCBI): domain Eukaryota; kingdom Viridiplantae; phylum Streptophyta; class Magnoliopsida; order Fabales; family Fabaceae; genus Cercis; species Cercis canadensis. The sequence goes on along the minus strand of QAOA01003614.1, from coordinate 62,594 downwards.
GTTCCATGGACAACGAGGATTTTGATGATTGATTTCATAATATTTTTTTCACTCTGCTATTGTATGAATAAGAGTATCGGTATTGCTGGTACACTAACCTCTGCTTACTTCAGTTTTTGCAACTCAATGTGCTTAAACTGTATTCCTGCTCCATATTTAAAAATAAAACATAAGTGGAATCCTTACAAGCCATTAACCTGCTCAGCAATTCTTCTTTGTTGTATTCTATATAATTTGGTACAGAAAAGAGGAGAACTAAGTATGAATCAGAAAATAACTTCTGTCCTGTATTGATAAATAATTCACCTTGATATCAAAAATATAATTGTAGTGCACGAGTCATGGAATTTACATCAAACAAATGAAGTAATGTGTCAGTGCATCTTAGAACTTTCTCTTTCGACCTTTTTTGATTCTGATTTTTCATAGGATTCAAATTTGATTCTTCATAACTCAGTTTACAGCAGCTAAATTTGAAGCTCTAGCAAAAGTAGTTTGTAGAAAGAGGTGGTTTGATTATGTGTGTCCCTCATCTCTTGAGAAATTGTTACATGTTAATAAATTTCAGCAGAATTTGTGTTGTCCTTTCCCACTTTTTGTTGGAAATGTTTGTTTACGGCCATATATGGTTGGATTACTCATTGTTATATAGTTATAAGATCATAGGAAACAGCCTAGCAATGCATATTAGCTTACTGCAAATCTCAACTTCTCATATGTAGGTTTAAAATGGGCATGGTGTGAAATATATATACTATTGAGCAAAAAGTAAATTTTTTAGAAAAGAGAGAAGTGGAAAAGAAGCCTACCACAATTACTTGAAAGGCTGTTACCAATGGAAACCCAAGTTCTAATGGACAATCTTGGTATCTAATGGTATCAAATTATGTCGCTTAAAAAAATCTAATCTGAACATACACTTTTCATATGTATCTTGGGACTTAAAAAATGAGAATAAATGTTTACTTTATGCTCTTTCTTCTGAGAAGAATTTATTTAATCCTAACTAATTAAGATAGGGTGATCTGCTGAGCTATTTGATATTTTTTTCTTTAATTTTAGACATCAATAAAGCTCATCATAGCATTTATTTTTATCTTGTCCACATAATTATTTACACTGACCTAAACATGTATCCTGTATTCTATTATTGATTGCCAACAACAGGAATGCATGATTGTATTCTTTTATACATCAAGTTTAGGTCAGGAGTGTTTTTTATTTTTGAAATTAGTTTAATTTGTTTCCCCAATGTTGTATTGGAGTGTGAATTTATGAAATTATCATATAAGTAACTTTGCCAGAAATATGTTAGCATACTATCATGGTTGTGTGATGTGATGGTGAATTATGCATACTGTTACTTTCCATATTGTCATTCTTAGCATCAGGTGCTTTATTTTGTAATTTATAGTAGTAGGATATAGAAAGAAGTACAAGTTGTAGTATGATCCATAATTATGGTGATGGTTGTTTTCTTCATGTGATTGGTTTAGATGGTTTGGTAGAGTTTTATTTATTTGGGTTTGGTAGAGTATTGGCTCAGTTTTGCCAAAACAGTAGTTTTTGGTTTCACTATTCTTTTTGAAATAGTAAGGCGCAGGGTAGACACTTTTTAATAGAATTGAAAATGCTAAGATCTATTTATGTTTTAGTTTTAGAACATGTATGGCTCTTTTGTTTATGATCAAAATGTCATGCTACTGCATGAATTAAATAATATTAATTTTTTTTTTATAGGTGACATGGAATGCAAAAGAAAATCACAGTGTCAATCTTGATGATGATTTTGAGGAGGATAGTAGTGACANGCTAAGATCTATTTATGTTTTAGTTTTAGAACATGTATGGCTCTTTTGTTTATGATCAAAATGTCATGCTACTGCATGAATTAAATAATATTAATTTTTTTTTTATAGGTGACATGGAATGCAAAAGAAAATCACATAGTGTCAATCTTGATGATGATTTTGAGGAGGATAGTAGTGACAGTGACAACATACAAGTTGAAGGAAAAGATGAAGAAGTTGTCAATGATGGTTCCAACAATATGGATGTGGAGGATTTGTCAAAAATATCAGTCGAGGAATTTAAGAGGAAGCAATTCAACTCAGAGCAGGAAGCATATATATTTTACTTAGACTATTTAAAATGCATTGGGTTTGGTGTAAGAAGAGATGACGCTGGCCGAGATAAAAATGGGAGGCATATGTGGTAAAGATATGTTTGTGTATGTGAGGGAAAGCTAAAAATAAGCAAACCGAATGTACTAAACCCAAGCGACGATCTAGAGCAAACAAGTAAATTGGTTGTTTGGCCCATCTAAAGGTTAAGCTCAATATTGAGACATCAAAATGGTCTGTTTATAATTTTGATCCATATCATAATCATGCACTTGTATTGCCAACTTATAGTCATTTGATTCCTTCACATAGAGGAATGACTGATGCAGATAGAGCCCTCATCAATAGCATGTTAGCTATGGGGTAAAGGTTGTTGTTGCCATAGATTTTATGATAGGCCTTGCTGGTGGACCTGATAAGGTTGGATTCACACTATAAGACCTGTACACAATTACATTGAAAGGCAAAGGAAGATGAAAATTTCTGTGGGTGATGCGCATTCAGCTCTAAATTATTTAAAAGGGAAGGCGGATAGCGATCCTAAGTTTTATGTGAGACACACTACAAATAGCAAAGGTTGTTTGGAAATTTGTTTTGGTGTGATGGACATAGTCAAATTGACTATGAATGCTTTGGTGATGTGGTTGCATTTGATACTACTTACAAGATTAATAAGTATAGCAAGTCATTTGTTATGTTCACTGGGGTAAATCATCATGGAAGCAATATATTGTTTGCTTGTGCTTTGTTGGTTGATGAGTGCAAGGAAACATATATTTGGGTTTTGGAGAAATTGATGGAGGTTATACAAAACAAAAAGCCATATGCATTGGTCACTGATGGAGACAAGGCAATGCGTAAGGTGGTAAGAACAGTATTTCCTGATGCTTGCCATCGTCTATGTGCATGGCACCTAACAAAAAATGCCACTTCAAATATCCATTATGATAAGTTTTCTGAAGAGATGTCAAAATGCATTTATGCAAATGTTGACATAGATGGTTTTGAGGTTGAATGGAAGTCTTTGATTGATCGGTTCTCTCTATCTAACAACAAGTGGGTGAAAAAGATCTATAGAAACGTAACATGTGGGCTACTGCGTACCTTTGTGAGAAGTTTTTTGTTGGCATTAGAACAACTTCACGTTGTGAGAGTACAAACTCATTCTTCAAGAAGTACATTAAGCCTCACTATAATTTGGTAGAGTTTGTACAACACTTCGAACGTGGACTGAAGACCACTCAAAATAAGGAAGTGGAAGCAGATTATCACACTCTTTATGATGGGGAGCCTGCTATGACTACTGCAAATCATGTGTTAGAGCATAATGCATCTAGAATATATACAAGGCATGGATTGGAGCTATTTAGGAAGCAATTGAAGATATGTGCAGATTTCATGGTGGTTGGGATTGACAAATCAAATAACAATTGTCAAACTTATAAGGTGGAGAAGTATCTTTCTCCTGGTGTCATTTTTTATGTGACATGCGAAAATGATACCAGGATGATTAGATGTTGTTGTTGTAGGTTTGAGTCTGCTGGTATTCCATGTGGTCACATCATTACTGTTTTGAAGTTTAACCACATTACAGAACTGCCAACCTGTATTGTGTTGAAGAGATGGACTAAGGAAGCGAAAGACATTGTTCCACCTTCAAATGAATCAGAATTGTCAGTGGAAAGAGTGAGTGACCTACGTTTTGGTTCCCTTTCGGTGAGATGTAATCACATGTCTTACCTTGCTTCAAAGAATGCAAAATATTACAATGAAACTCGACAGGAAATTGAGAAGATAATATCCCATTTAGAGGTAGGTCACATCGGCAGTAAGAATAGCCAAAGTATTGATCAACATGGGAAGGTTAATGATCCAAAAATTTCAAAGACAAAAGGTTGTCTAAAAAAAAAGGATCGCAAAGAGAGGAGGCAAATACATTGTGGAAACTGTAAAGAAATTGGGCACACTCGGCGAAGATGTCCACACCCTATCATCGTTGATTTATCAATTTTGGGTAGTGAACATAGTTCTTCATATGATGGTGACATAGGTGGTAACACAGGCCCTGTTAATAGTCGTGTGGTATGTAAATAATGCTTTATGTGCCTTTTTTTTTTTTGGTCCATGTGAAGTAAACAAATTTTATAATGATTGTATAACATTACAATATCATTTTTTAAAATAGGAGTCTCCAACCGTGTACAGTGATGTAAAGCCCCCCAGAGTTTCCATTCCAATGGCCCCAAATTTTGCAGGACATGGAGGTCTTCCTGGCTATCATAGTTTCCTACAGTCAGCAAGTTCCTTGCTTGGTGTTATAGGTGGCAATCCTTTTCCACAAGTGCCACGTACAACATTCAATTTTGTTGGACAAAGCTTTCCTTCGTTTCCATCATATAGTCCATTTGGGTCTAGTGGCAAGATGGAGTCATGCAATGGCAATTACAGTCAACATCTTGAGGTATATTTTTTAGATTTTATATTGTGGCACATAGCAATTTTTTTGAATTAAATTGTTGTTATAATGCATGTTTTTATGTTAATATCTCAGAAATAACATTTCTATTTATAGGATTTGGCTAGTTACAACCCTCATGTTTTTTACTGGGGACAAAAAGGAGGCACACAAGATGCAAATAAGCCTTCCAATGGCAATTGATTTATGGTAGAGCATGATAAAAGAAAAAAAAAAAGCTTTTTTTTATTTCTGTTAAGAAAAGGCAGATGAACTATAACTTTTCTGTTTTGTAGCCAGCAATTGCCTTTGCAATCAGAGAGAACCTTTATGAGGTCAATTATTCTAATGCTTGATTGGTATACCATATTGATAAGATATGTTCGGTTCAGTTGCGTAACGCTTAATTTGTTTCATATTTAGATTGCAATTCAAAGTGTTGCTTCAGCAAGAGAAATCATAATGTGAAGCTTCAACTACTTTGTTGGAGTTCTTGTGTTCCCAGACTCACTTCAAGAGTGTGAAGCTTGGCCGTGGTGAAGGTCTGTTCTCATTATTCAGAATTTTGTTACAAAATGGTTAATTGTTCAATTAGGTAGTTTGCTGTATTATATTTTATTTAAAATCCTTTATGGGTCTGGATTTTTGAGATTCTTTTCTTTACAATATACTATATGTTGCTTGATGTTGAATCTGTTCTATATTTGCTTTGGGATTCCAGTGTTTGGTTTTGGCATATATCTGGAATATAATTGAGTGGGTTTCCAAAATCTTTGGATGTTGATAGCATATTTTTCATAATTTTTGATGTCAACTAGATAAAATCCTTAATGGGTTTGATGGTCTTGGAATGTTCCTTGCTTGCTTAACCAAGTTGAGGTCTTCACAACAAATTAATGTCTCACACTAGTTTGCAGTATACATGAGTGTTCAATTACAACAAGTGACAATAAATTGGAAATAGTAAAGATGGATACGGATAATTTCATAAAATAAGAATTATTATAACTCTAATTATGCTTGATCTAGGCACTTCTTAAGTTATTTTTGCATGAATGTGTGCCATTTTATCTAGTTCTTTAGTAGTCTTAGTTAGTGTCAATTTCTTGGTTTCATTTGATTTTCTAGCATGCTTTTAGTTTAGTCATAGTTNTAATCATAGTTCCTTTTTTTTTTTTTTACAATTTTTGCAGGTTAGAGGATTAGGAGAGTAAAGTTGGGGACTTGTGAAGAATCAAGTTGATGAAAAGCTCTCTAGAGATCCAACGCCCAGCGCCAAGTTCCCCGAGCCAGTCATTTCCCCCAGCAAGCCAGCGCTCAGCTCTGGTCCATCAGTGCCCAGCGCCAGACCTCCAGCATTGCAGCACCCGTGCGTTCATTAGCCAGTACCCAACATTGGATTTGCAGCGCCCAGCGCTGGCATCACTGCTGATGTGTCTTTTCACCTGTCTCTTGGGGCTAATCTACCTATAAAAGCAAGAAGAGGGAGGAAAGAAAGGGGGAGCCATCAAGAAGCAAGAAGAAAAAGGAGTTGGAGCATTATTGGAGGATTCAACTTAGATTTCACCTAGTTTTTGTTCTCTTCTCTCTTAATGAACTCTATTTCTCTGTATTCCTCTGTTTTAGCTATGAGTAGCTAAACCCCATTAGTTAGGGGTTTGATGTAGCTAGGTTTTGGATAAAGTTTTACTGTTGAAGAATATTATTTTGATGCAAATCTTATTGTTGAAGTGGATCTTACCGTTCTTAATGCTTTTGAATGCTTAGCTACCATTTGAATGGTTTATTGGCTCATGTTGATGCTAGGGATAGTAAGATATGAGCAACCTCTTGTAATCTCCATCATAAATCAGATTAATCTAGGAATAGATAACCTAGTTTATGTGGTCTTGAATAGATTTCCTTAAAGCTTAATCACCTAGACCAATTAATTCAACCAAGGAATTGGGCAACTAATTAGGATAGGGAGGATTGTTTCTCTAAGGGATTAGGATCAATCAATTTAGGGAAATTGGCCAACAACAAAGGAATTATCTCTATAATAATGTATTATTCAGTGATTCAAAGGGTATTTTGTCTATGAAATAACCGAAGTCTAAAATCAAGTGAAATTAACCCCTAACCTTCTCTTGTTAATTGTCAATCCTTTAGTTTAATTGCTGATTAAGTTGTTTATGCTGTGTTATTCAGTTCTATTTAATCGATCATTGGTTTCCATGTTATTAGTATAGCTTTCTTCAACTCAAACCATTCAATTTTACAAATAGAATCATTGTTAGTGAAATTGGTAATTGCTAATGTTAATCCCTGAGGATGATACTCAACTCATTTCTATACTACTTCTGTAGCCCGGTATACTTGCCGGTATAAAAATCCACATCAAATTTTGGTGCGGTTGCCAGGGATTTACTGTTTTTTGCAATATTAATAGTAACTAATAAGGTCCTAGTTTGGAACCTTATTTTTCTGTTAGTTGAATTCTTTCAATCAGTTATTCTTTTATTGATTTCTTTAAGTTAGTGATATCTTTCATAGAAACTTGGTGCATATGAGGTACTCTTAATCCTGATTCATTACTTTTTGATCCTGAGATCAAAAAGACAGCTATGAGACTTCATAAGCAAAGTAAGGAAGCAAGGCAAGCACAACCTGAAGCTATGGCAGGTCAATATCCAATTGGGATACCCAACCCTCCACATAAAACTCTCATGGACTATTTCATCCCAACAGCTGAGGGATGTGGGGTGAGTATTACTAGACCACTTGTTCAAGCCAATCACTTTGAACTAAAACTAGTTTTGCTTCATCTTGTACAACAAAATCAATTTGGTGGTTCTGCAAGAGGCAACCCAAGCTCTTTATCTCTTTCTCTTTTACTTTTTGTTTAGTTTTTATTGCAATTAATTTTTTGTTGCTTTGCCTGGTTCCATAGCATGTTGTTCTTGTGTTTGTTTCCTTTTAGTTTGGTTTTTGTTTCCTTTTAGTTTTGTATTTGTTATCTTTGCTTCGTTGGTGTGATGGTTTTACCAAATTTAAGATTGTTGATATGGGAAATAGGAAGCTCTCGGCCATACCAGCGCTGGGCGCCAATCTTGCGGCGCTGAGCACTGAAGGCATCAACATTGGTCGTAAAGTGAGAAGCAAGGGGTGGTTGTCGGGTAGGACAGCGCTGGGCGCCAGAACCATTATAACCAAAAGGGATAGAGCCAATGGAGCAGGCCAGCTCGCGGGTGCCTCAGCGATGGGCGCTAGGCCCACGGCACTGAGCGCTGGCCTAGCAATTCTAAAAAAATAATTAAATTAAATTAAATTTTTTTAGTGAAATGTGTGTTTTGGCTCTCCTTTCCAACTTCTCTCTTCTCGTCTTCCCTCATCATTTTCGGCCCCCATCCCCATTCTTTGTCACTCTCACTTCAAAAAACAAAACAAAAACCACTCCTCCCTCACACACCAAGCACCATCGCACCTCTCTTAAGCACCATATGCTCTTCCATTTTCACCGCCACGTGCCCACTGCATTCCTTCACCATTTTCGGCCACCTTTGTAGCAGCCACAACAGATTTTACAAGCCCATTTCCCTATTTCAAGCATTGTGAGTTGTACGGGTATTTAGAGAATTTTTTCATTATAGACGAAATTAAGGTAATTTTCTCTACCTTCTTTGCCTATAATGCACTTGTATTAGTTGGGGAATTTCATTCATCAAATTGCTATTGGTTTGAACATATATATTGTGACTTTGGGTGTATATACCCCATTTTTGGAATATTTTCCATTTCATCTCTTTTGAATTTTTTTTACATTGTGGTTTGCTATTTGGTGATTTTTGGCCTTAAGGGAAGAAGAGCATGTTATAAGGGTGCTTTATTTTCTACTTTTTCCATTATGCATGCAAGGTGTTTGCTAAAATGCCTAAGTGAGGGTGTGTGCATGGGTTGCATGGTTCACATGGCTAATAGGCATTTTTCTAGTTCTATAATGGTTGCATGGAACTTTTTACTACTCACCTCTTGGTATTTAAGTTGCTTGGATTGGCATTGTTGCTTGAGAAGTCATCACATCCTTGCATTTTTCATAGAATTTGCTTTATTAGGTATTCAAAGCTTGGTAAAGTTAATTATTTCGCACTGCAAACTAGTGGTAATGATGTAATCTAAAGAAACTAGCACTGTCCAATCTAATTTTTATTGCACCTTGATTGCAGTGAGAACAAAAATAGTTTAACTCTTCACTTCTCATGTCATTTCTATGCTTATGTGAGTTACATTAAGGAATGAAGAGGTGAATCAATAGGAAGGGTGAGCTTTGTTTTTAGCACCTATATTTAATTTACATGCCTACTTGGAGTATGTGGTTATAAGTGCTAGATTATGTCTTTCAAGTTTGGGGGTGTGAACAATGTTGAATCCTTATGTGTTGTGGTATTCTAAGTTGCTTGGAAGAATGGATGCTTGTGGTTCACTTGGTGAATGCTTGTTGATTCCTAAAGTGTTTGTCTTGAATGCTTATTGAACTCATTTCCTTTTGTGGTCTCCATTTCTAGGTACCTCACCATGCCCAAGCAATCACGAACAAGTGGCAAAGCTAGTTGCTCTACTTCGGCCACCTCCTGTTTTAAATCTCCGGACCATAAGCAATGATTTTATACCTCCATCGTCGGACGCCATGTTTGGAGAGAAAAAGGCTTCCAGTTGACTAAAGGAGCCTGTGAGGACATCGAGAACTACATTCAGAATCAAAACTGAGGGAAGCTTTGTCAACCCATGTGTACCAGTTTCCCGGCCCTAGTTAAAGAATTTTATGCGAATGCTTGGGACAATTCCAGTGAGGCCTCGACTTGGACTTCTTTTGTGCGGGGTCAAGAGGTCACTTTTGATGAGGAAACAATTGCTTCTTATTTTGGTCTCCGATACGGGCCCCTAGAAATCACATATGACCACTATATGGCTCGTAGCCATCATGAGGTTGTACTAGAACAAGTGTGTGCCTCCATTTTCCGTGAGGGTGCCGCTTGGATTCCTGACAGAACTGGCAAGCCCAACAAGTTAAAAAGGGTGGATCTCATCCCGATGGCAAAGGCTTGACACTCATTCATTTTGTACACCCTTCTTCCGTCAAACAACTCTTCGGAGGTGATCGTTCCACGAGCCATACTCATCTTCACCATTCTAAAAAAAGGGACGGTCCATATTGGGCGGTTAATTCGGGACCACATTCATAAGATCGCCCAAGACAATTCCAAAGGGCCATTACCTTTCCCAAGTTTGATCAGCCATTTATGTCTTCAAGCTAGTGTAGCTGCTGAGGGAGAAGAGAAGTATTTAGCCTTATGCCCTCTTGATTATTCCGACCTCGCCAAGTTTCAGAGAGAATGTGAATCTATGTCTGGCTCCATATCACATGCTCCGGGTCCCACCCTATAAGTAGCTAGCCCCTCTATCCCTTCACCACTAGATCCTTACCCCAGCCATGAGTCCTCATTAGAGCACCTTGTGAGGGACCTCGTTTGGCAGAATTCAGAGATCCAGCAGCATCATCAACCAGACACCCGCGATCACTTGCGGATCTTAGAACAAAGCATGGACCGCATTGAACTTCAAAGCAACAGGCAATTCTAGTACTATGTGTGGGCCATGCAAGCCACAGATGCTACACACCGCATCATCATTCGCACCATCCGGCGAGATCCCAACGTCTATCCTCTATTTCCACTGCCACCGCAGGACCTAATGTGACCACATGCCCCGGATGAGCCATGGCAACTTGTCCACCCACCCCCACGCGAACCAGCACTTGGCCTTGATGATGACTCAGAGTAGCCAACCTTGCATCGTCATAGGGCTTTTTCTTGCCTTTCTGTTTATTTCTACCCATTTTCTGTTGTTTATTCTCCATATCTATTTTTACATCTCCCTCAATGAGGACATTGCTTATCTTAAGTTTGGGGGTTCTTTCTGATATTTTATGTTTCTTTGTTATTACTTTGGTAGATTAGTTTATTTTTTGTTGTTTATCTGAATGTCTATTTGTGTTCTTGTTCTTAGTTAGTGATTCCCAAACATTGATAATGATGAATGTTAGCAGTTACATTATAACTCATTTTAATGATTTACATCCTGAAATTCTGGCTGCATTCTCTTAGGAATCAAAATAAAACAATTATGGTTCGTTTGTTTAAATTTTCATTGAGTGTTGTTACTTGCCAACAAGAATTTTTACCCATTACTTTGAGTTAGTAGTGGATTACCTTGTGATTATTTTCTCCTCTGAGCTGTTGTTCTGTTTTCTTGATCATGGAAAAGGATCTAGGCCACCTAAATTTGCTTACCATTGTGAACCTCCTTGCTACCCCTTCGAGTCCTAGATTATCTTTTTCTAGTTTATGTTTTTTAGTTTACTTTTGCTTGAGGACTAGCAATACCATCCAATACATGAAAGAGTTGCGGGATTTTATGGCACTCAATGTGGATTTTGTACTCTTGGAATCCTCAAACTTATCAAGCTGCTCATCGACCTCTTGGAAATGCTTTACCTTATTTAAATGCTGCTTTCTTGGCTGAGGTGGCTCCATGCAAAGATTCAAGTGGAGTCATGATAGATACTTGCAGGATGTCTTTTGGTGCTTATGGGACTAAACATGCAATTAGAACAAGGAAGGTGGAGGAATTGTCATGATTCCAACTATACTGTCATGACAAAATTCCAACTATACTTTCATCTAGAAAGCAAGTCTTTCAATCAGGTAGTAAGTATCGTCCTATTGGAGAGTCAATAATCAAGGCTAAAGTAGCATTACAAGCTTCAGGTTCGTTTTGTACCATCAGTATTCATCCTTTTTATTATAATTTTAATTGACATTTGAAAGTACTAAACAACATGAAATTTTACATTATATAGGTGGGCAATTTTCTTCAAGTAAACTTCCTATTTTTTATATCAACCACTTTGTCATGAGAAAAATAGTATGTTTATCTTTTTTCCTTCAAAGCTTATAGTAAGAAAACACTTGAGAACGATATGTTATCCTTTAAAACCCCTTTCAAGTTTCTTGGTTCCAAGTAGTCATGGATCTGTTTTCGTATCCTAATGCCATTAATCTACCATCTAGCTAAAATCAAGATAATTGTGATTGAATGTTGACATATCTCACACTTTGCATGCTTTCAAGTTCAACTAGTCTGTGTCTGATATAAGTAATGCTATAGTTCACTATGTCAATGATCATAAGGTACCAATGGTGGCCACCATCATTCAACGGAATGAATACCTATGAAATCAAAACCTTCACAAATTCAGTTTAAATAGACACATCATACATATATGTTAATAGTAAGCTAATTTAAAATAAAGCTTGTAAATTAGTTGATTGAAAAATTTCCTTCGACAATTTGGCTATTATGGACATGAATCTATCCTTATAGGATTTAACTGTCTTCTCTGGTGTCATGTTGAAGTTAAAGACTCTTCTCTGCAAATGCACCAGTATGTTTAGTGTTAGTTGTTAAACATTTCATTGAAAATAAACATAGTATGTTAATGCTCACCACAAAGTCATAGGGTATGAACCAAAAAATTCTCTGTGCATTACCAAGTATTTCCTAATGAGTCAACATGCATGGTACCAATGTCATGATCTACAATTGAAAGAATTAACCAAAGATTAATGCAATAGTATACGAGTTGGCTTTCTGATTCATGAGGTTAATTAAATACATATAAATAGAATAATTACATCGTCTAAGAAACGGCATCTAGGAGCAATAGTGTGCAGAACCTCTCTGGTTGCTTCTATGACAACATGATCAATGAGCCATTTTCTATAGGCAAAAATGTAATCATAAACACATCTCCAAAAACTACAACACTGTTATGAGAAGCTATCAAAAAAAAAAAAAAAACATATTATCAGGGATAACAGACATACACAACAAGATACTATTATGAGATTTTTTAACTAAATTTAGTTATATGTCAAAACAGGTGAGATCATTTGAAAAGAAAATTGATAAAAAAAAAAAAGAAATCCTTATACTAAACAGTTTATACATAAATCTTATAAAACTATGCCAAATCCACAAAGGCAATGTGTTATATGTGTTACCCCATTGGAAGCACATTGGAGAAAATGTATTCAGCAACTGCTCTCTCTGTTTCAAGTAACCTCACACGTGCTATTGACAATAAATTGGATAGCACTTCCTGCCATTACATTAAATAGGTGCATGTTGATAATGAAATAATTTTTTTATCCATAATATCAGCCAATTCACATATAAGGCATGTAAAAAAATCATTACAACTAAATTTTGATTGTTCTACTTACATCAAATGAATGATCGATATGAACTGAGCCCTTGGCTGAACTATCTTTCTGGTCTATAATGTTAGTTTTGCAGGTAGCTGTCAAACTACCAGGTGGGCTTGATGAAAACAACCTCTTACCAACTGGAAATTTCTCACCACTGTTGGGAACCTGTAAATTAAAGCAAGTGGATTATGAAAGAAATTATTGTTTATTATATCTTAACAATAAAAGACATTACTATGAAACAAAATAATATTACATCAAAATTATTCCAAAATATTGACCGAGGGTCCACTGGATTGAGACAAGATCGTTTCCCACTACATGGTGTCTCCCCAGAGGGTTAGGATGCATTCCTTTTCAGAGTTCGCAGATTATAGTCATGTCTTCCTATTTTCTTGATGGCCACATCGACCTTCTTAGATGTAACATTTACACTGCATTCTCTAGTTGCTGGCGACCTTCGAACCTATAAGTGTGGAATAGTTTTTTATATAAAGCATTTAATAATATAGTATTCATCTATATGGATGAATCCAAATATTTAACAAAAATAATATAAAACCTGATATTTTGCCACATTGAGGGTTGGGTTTTTATTAACTGAGATTTAATCAAACTTGAATAGTAATGCAACAACCCATTCACTGTCCCTTCCAGTACATTAACCTGTTTGCACAACTCCTACATAATTTGTACATAACCAGTATCATTATACAATGGAGAAACATAACCAATAACTCCAAAAGCTTTCTAATTGTAAAGATAAATATTTGCAAAAGATGGCTTTAATACCTGAACATAATTTGGTATTAGAGAATATTCACTCAACTCTGCTTGAGCAATTACTTTTACCTGAAAGGTTAGAACTATTTAAATAATGATTTTTATGGTGAAGTGAACCGATTCAATTTCCAAATTTAACCTAGTGCTCTTACTCTAGTAGTTGCTAATCCACCTTCCCGCTCAACCCGTTTTGCAAGTTTCCTTAGTAGCTTATCATTCCAGTAATATGCTGGGAGCTCCTGTGAAGATATCATTCTTGGTATAGCCCCACCTAACATTGCATTTTCAGCATATAAAATCTGCACTCCATAATTGAAGATGAATTAATTACTCTTCCTCATAAACATTGTGAATAAAAATAAATGAATTTTTTTAGTCCATAAGAGATTTAAGATAAATACCACTAGCAAATAAGCACAGCCAGTAACTTCCTTTGTGATATGATGCCTGTAATTCCTAATTCCCTCCACCAAGTTATCCCTTATGTACGTTGCCCAGTTACCTCTACATAAATCCCCTGGATTACCAATGGAGCATGTTATTTCCTCATCGACAAGTGTCTTGAATGTTGGCACCAAGAAACTTCCAAGGACATACAAGGTAAACTTCACAATGAATTCTCCCACAGGTGTAGAACTAGATACCACATCCGATAGTAGCTTGTCAAGATTGATGGGCCAATCAGGTAGGTTGTACAAGGATCTCAATTTATCCATTCTACTTGACCGTATTCTTGAGGAGATGGTCTCTCCACCATCAGATATTCCAAGCACCTTTGTTACATCTATTGGATGAACAACCAGTTTCACACCATGCACATTAAGTGAAGATGACTTAATGTCAAATCTTTCAACTAGCCATATGCATAACTGCACAGGTAACTTGGTTGATGATACTTGTAGTATTCCCCTGAAACCTGATGCAACAACAACTCTTCTTCTAGGGTCTATGGTGTCTACATCCTTGATTCCCTTTATAGCTGCTGCCAATCTTTGAAGGGAACAAGTGAACAAGTTATCTTCTTGTTTCCACAGCAAGCATATTTCATTAATTAATCATCTAAGTTGAGACAACAGATAATAAGACAAATGCAATTACATGCAAAAAGCAACAACAATGACAACAATACTGATATAACTACTTTGGAAGAAGTGAGTTTATCCTTTTATAGGACCATAGATCTTATGATCATATTTTTGCTTACTACCATTTATGCAAAACTAATATACTGTTAGTTTCATAAACTTTTGTTAGACGTTTTTGATAACTATCCTGCTATATGTATATTAAAGCAAATTGTTGAAATAATCCGCTTTGGCACCAAACCTAGCGCTCAGCGCCATCTCATCAGAGCTCAGTGCTGGCACTGCAGATTGGCAAGTTTATCTCATAACAACCAGTGCCCAGCGCTGGAACCCCATAAGCAAATTTAAGTTTTCAGGACCTAGCGCTCAGCGCTAGCACTACAGATTAACAATAGTCTCTCATAATAACCAGTGCCCAACGCTGGAACCCCAGAATCAAAGTTAAGTTTTCAGCACCTAGCGCTCAACGCCATCTCATCAGAGCTTAGCGTTGGCACTGCAGATTGGCAAGTTTCTATCATAATAACCAGTGCCCAGGATTGCGAACACAGAGCCCAGCGCTGGAACCCCAGAATCAAAGTTAAGTTTTTAGTGCCCAGCTCTGCGAATCCTGCGACCGTATCCTTGAGAAGAGTTTGAACCATCTTTCTAGAACTAAAAATTAACTTAAAACTTAGGATTAGAAAATTGTACACACCTTGAAATTTGCAAGTAAGAAGTATATGATAACTGTGTTGAAGAAACTAATAATTCAAAATAGAAATTACCAAAAAACAAAGTATGGGCAATATGAAAAGAACTTGAAATCTCACTACATGTAAGAAACTTGAGATTGGAATGGCTATAAATCAAGGTGAATTTACAGCCATACCTCTCAACCAAACAAAAAGGGAGCAATAGAGAGAAACCCATATGGCTAAAATGATACACTCTACTCTTGGAAAAAGCAATGTTATTCCTACAACAAATGTATATGAAGCAATTAGATGAAGGTACATATGTAGACCTAAACAAAGTATGGGGCATGTTCACTGGAAATGGATCCAAGGCTCATTGTGCTTCTAGATGGGGTGTATACAGAATGAGTGGAAGATGAAGACAAGGATGATATGACAACAGAAGTGGAAGGTAATGGTTTTGGTGGCAGGGGAGGAGGAGGAGGAGGTTGTGGAAGACCTTGTCGTGACTCTTTAATTCATAAATTGGTGCTTCCCCGGAAGAAACTAAAGCACCATGAGGAGAAATGATATGATTTACAACCTCTGTATATTTGAATATTAGTATCTCACCCCTTATTGCATTTAATTCAGCTTGCAAAGATTGAAATTGTTGCTGTAGAGCTAAAATTGCACCCATGCATCCATAAACTGGGTCTCTCAACCTCAAGTTAGCTTCATAAACCAGGCTTTATATTTTATTTTTATCAAAGACTATACCTCCACATTGTTATCAATGGCTAAGCTAAGGCTTGTATAAGGCAGAAGTGCCGAAAAAAGAAGTTCTAATAAATAGGAGTTTTGAGATTATTTAGGTAGTAAGACCCAAAAAAGTTCAGACAAACGTCATGTCACATACAAGAAGCAGAAGGAAATAGGAGACCACAATGGAAACTTGGTTCACAAGCCTTCAAACATAGATTCTCATTAACTCAAATCAGTTCTCAAATTCATTAACTCACAGATAATTGAAAAGGAAAAATACTTCATTATCTAAGACATGAAAGAAAGCTTTCAAAGTGTAAATCCCAAATGGTATAAACTCTATCAGTTAACTTAACAGTTGAAGATGTAGTTCATATTGAATCAGAGGATATCACACACTCAAGCTTAAACATACCTCTAAATTTGACCACAACACCATTTCCGCAGCTAGTGTCTGAAGGGTAGCTTTATTCTTTGGAATCTTCCCTTCATTAATCTATAAATCAGCAATCAAAATTTTTCCTTTAAGTAGAAATCAAGCTTGTAATGCATCAAGTGATCCCACAAGAACAAAACAAATACCCTAGCCAGTTTCATGCACTGAAATCTCAAGTATATGCCATGCTGAAATACATCAGAAACACATTTAGTTGCTATAACTTACATGATATATCTGCCAAGAAATTCTCATATACAATAAATTTGGCTTTAACCAATCTCCCCCATATATATATATAGATATATATATATATACATACATCCTTGATCCCCTTACTGATAAGGAATTTTAAGGAAAAGTAACTTCACAACTGCTATAGGCTACATATAATACTAATAATAAACAGCAACAACTGAATAAACATATAATGATAAGATTGGAAATTGTAATCTAGATGGAGATTTACTGTCATTTCTGATTTCTCAATTTCCATTTCATTCTTAACAACAATCTCTGCTTCAAACATACAAGAAAAAGAAACAAACAAATGAGAGACAGAACGAAAACTAAAATTTAAGAAACAATGTATTGTAACATTGAAAATATACTAGAATGTTTTATGTTTTCTGTTCAGTTTTTGTCAGATTAGGAAACATAGAACTATAGATGAACCTATATCTTGGAGATAAAATTTACAGCAATATGTCGCAAATTTACTACAATTTAATTGGAAGTAAAACTCAATCAGTTTAATTCAATCTGGGTTATATGCTGCTTAGAGAGAAATAAATACATCAAAAAGAGAAGATCATTGCAAGAATGTAAGAGAATATCCTTATTCAAGTTGTTTGTGTTGTCCTGGTTAAATTCATCAAAATATTGGTGTAGCCCTCCAGTGATCTTGCTATCTTCCAACCATAGAAGTGGATTTACAGTTTTTTGTTATGGAGGACTATGACCCCTCCACAAAAATTAAAAAGAAAAATAAAATATATGTCAACATATGACTAACCAAGTGACTCCACAAGAACAAAACAAATATCCTAGCCGGTTTCATGCACTGAAATCTCAAGTATATGCCATGATGAAATACATGAAAAACAAATTTAGTTGCTATAACTTACATGATATTGCTGCCAAGAAATTCTCATGTACAATAAATCAGACTTTAACCAATCTCCCCTATAATTCTTCTTTTTTGTTTACTTTTTGTAAAATATATGACCGTGCCGCCAGAATTTTATTTTCCCTTAAAAATCTTTAATCATATTTGTCTTAGCCCCCTGAAGATTCCAATTCTAGTTCTTCCAAAAGTTAAGTGTTACAAACAATCAATGGCTATACAATAAAGGACACTGTATATGCTATTATTTCAAAACTTCCAATACTTGAAGTTTTAAGCCTTCACTAACAAAAGGATAATAATGAAGATAGGGAGTCCAAAGCATTGTAAAGCCATTGTGAGTGGTGTAAACCATGCCCTTAATAATGCATTTGTAAGAGAGAAGAAAAGTAATAAGGGAACTAAGACCACTGTGAATTGTGAAATCGCTTTGGCACTAAGACCTCTGTGCCTTGATAAAATTGTGATGATGCAACAATAGAAAAACATAGATACTAAAAGTCACAGGATATCTGCACTTAAGGAAAGATAAATCCTGTGGCTTTGAATACTTTATCCACCATGACAATAGCACTTGAGGATCTTACAACTTGTGTTCCTCATTTTCAAATCATAAATTCCACAAAAATATTAAAGTCATTCTATCCAATAAAACTATAAATTAGCAGTCAAAATTTTTCCTTTAAGTAGAAATTAAGCTTATAATGCATCAATAAATGAAATTATTGTCCTACTATTAAGGATATATTAACTTAAAAGTATCAACATAATTACACAATATATATATATATATATATATATATATATATATATAATTTTTGAAATAACGTTTATTAGAAAATAATCTCCACACACAAAAATTAAAGAGATGAATCCCTCATCCAATAAGACGATGTGCTGCATGTACAGCAGACGCCCAAGGGTGTTTGAGCCTCAAACTGTTTGTGCCCATAATGAGTGTTTATATACTTGCAAACATCCACTGGAGCCTTAGAAAGTTTAAAGCAAACAACATATGGAAAGTTTAAACCCTCTAGTTGCTAACTTGATTTTACTGATTAGGAACTCAAGCTTGCGACAGAGTGGGTTATTCAGATAAGATCTTTAAAGTCCTATGCCCCTTAACCTATAAAAAATGCCACCGCCTTCAACTTCACCATAGAAAAAAACCATTGCTTTAAGGTAGAAGGCACTCTATTATATTCATAAAATGCACCATTTCTTCACAGTCTCAATGATTAAAAGAGCAATAAAATTATAGTAACATATTATCTGGATATTCTCCAAGAGGGAAAAGAAAACATCATAACAAGCTGATATGGAAAAGAAGATCAACGGGAAGTTTCCAACCTACTCATTTCAGATTAGCCAATCAAGTTTGTAACTTCAACCCAGCAAATCAAGTTTGTAACTTCAACCCACTCGTTTCAGATTAGCACACCAAGGAACTGAGCCACCCACCTCTTTGATTTTCAGCAAAAAGACACACTTTTCTCCATTTAAACAAGCTTCCACTCAAAGGATTATGGGATAGAAGATTGAAGCTCATATCCAAATTATTGAAACGTATTTTCAAATTTTATATGCTTCAAATAAAATAAAGGAAACTTACAGAGTCTACAGGGACTGGTTTCTTCTGGGCTGATTTTTGGATGGTACCAAACGACTCCTGTGCAGGCTTAATCCCAACACAATCTGAATCATCTTCGCTGGAAGGAAAAGAAGGAGATTCCTTCAACAAAGCAGGAGGCCAATCACGATTTACAGTAGCTTTCACCATTTTTCTCTACCAAAGAAAAAACTCTCTCTAACCTCTGAGTGATTTGAAAAGTTAGTAGGATTCCTCCTTAAATTTTGCATATAACCCCATGGGTTGAAGGCTCCATGCAAAAATCCCCCCCCACAAAATGGCCATTAGGAAGCAAAACCTGCCATCTTGGAGTAACCAAAAGTCAACCGCCAATCTGAAGCCATAGCTTGCTGAAATAATGNCACACACACACACACACACACACACAAAATGGCCATTAGGAAGCAAAACCTGCCATCTTGGACACACACACACACACACACAAAATGGCCATTAGGAAGCAAAACCTGCCATCTTGGAGTAACCAAAAGTCAACCGCCAATCTGAAGCCATAGCTTGCTGAAATAATGATTTAGGCGGCAAGGGATGGGAAAGTGCAATAAACCAAACGTCACAAGCCTGATGAAGTTTTGATTTGAGTTAGGCGTCAACCATTGAACCCGAAATGTAAGTCCCATAAAGTGAACCACAATTACTCATAATAGGAATCTATTTTTAGTCAAATTTTCATATAAAATAATAGTATTTTTTTCTTAAGAAATAACTTAATATTGTATTACCAACATTCTTATTCATGAAATATTTACAAAAAATTCAAATAAATATTATTGAAAACTTTGTAATTATTTATTATTACAATAAAATTTATTATATTTCCTAAAACAAATAATACTTGTTTCATGTTATAAATTTTTAACCTAATAACAAATGCTCACACTTTAGTCTATTACTTTAATGAATATGTGAATCAATTTAAAAAAACTTCAAACTAACACTATGGTACTACTAACATTAGTTATCACGGTAAAATTAAAAAATTTCACAACTAAGTGCTTTCATTGAATTACTACGTAGTCTTTGTTTTGGTTTTAAAAATTAAAATCTAATTTAATTTAGAATATTGTGACAATAGACATAATTTTAAAGTCATGTGTCCTAGTTTAATTAATATATGCAATCTAATTAGACATTTTAACACCCTAATACCCTTATTTAATCATTATGTGTCATAATATAGTATCATATATCTTCCTTTCATTTGGATTAGCAAAGTGAGAAAAGAGATTCCCATTTTAATCTCATATAATTGAATTGAGTGGTATGCCTTGACTTAGAATTGTGAAAGTTTAATTATATGTAATCTATAAAATATTCATTAACTTACCATAATCAAGTATATATGCTTTGTTCATCTTATCAAATTAATTTTTAAATTAAAACAAAATTGTTTATTACTTATACTTTTGGCCGAATACATTTATTCTTAAAAATAATATGTTCTTTTTTTCAATAAAAGGTTATTAGATTACAAAAACATTAATCATCTAACAAAGTTAACAACTCATACTAATTTCTTATTTTAAAACCTGTGAATAATGTAGATATACTTGAATAACATATCTAGTAAAATGAATACTATTAAACTAAGATTTTTATTAAGTTGTCTTAAGTTTGATAACTATTTAAAAAAAAGTGAATAATGTACATACAAATAAAATAATATGATTAAGCAAAATCAATATTTATCTTTACTCAATAACAAAATGTACTAAATCATATGACTTTGTCATAGCCTTTGATTAGCTATTTTGTACTCCATGTTAATATGTATAGTCCAAATTAAGAATGACTTACTATATCTTAATGATTTTCATAAAACTTTGATCATGACCTTTGATCACCCATTTTGTACCCTATATGAATTTCTTTAGTCGAACTTAATAATGACAAACAGTAATGTCTTTCCTCCAATCATTGGAAGATTAAGTATTATTTCTATAAATATTTCCTTTTGGCTGCAAATTTTTTTTTCATTAACATCAAATTCATCTTCCATTGCTTATTGGATCAATAGTATATCATCTACATAACAAGCCACTGTAGTTTAATTTACCTTGTGTCAAAGCCTATTCTTTTTTTAGTAATAGGCCTAAGCCTATTCTACTAGTGAGATTTTTTACAAAGATAAATCATTCAAGAGTGTCTTTTTATCTAACCAGCTAGATTTGTTTTAACAAACACAACTTATTTCAACTTAGTAGCCCATTTCAAAAATAGCCTTTTCAAAATTGAAAATAGCTCATTAACACAAGTAAGAATAAAAGATTCCCATTTCATTTACAATTTCTTTTAATGGATGCAACTCTACTAAAGGTGGAGCAAGTCTAACAAAACTTAGATCATGACCTTTAATCACCCATTTTGTACTCAACATCAATTTGTTTAGTTGAACTTAAAAATGACAAATAGTAAATGTCTTTCTTTTAATCAGTTGAAGACTAAGTATTATTTCTATAAATAAATATTATTTCTTTTATTTTGGCTGTAAAAAAATATAAACATTTCTTTCATTAACATCAAATTCATATTTCATTGCTTATTGAATCAATAGTATCTCATCTACATAACAAGCCACTTTAGTTTAATTTACCTTTTTATTGAGCCAAAGCCTATTCTTTTTTAGTAACAGGCCTAAGCCTATTCTACTATTGAGACTTTTTACAAAGATAAATCATTCAAGAGTTTGTCTTCTCATCTAACCAGCTGATTTTGTTTTGACAAACCTAACCCATTTCAACTTATTAGCCCATTTCAAGAACAACCTTTCAATAATTGAAAACAGATCATTAACACAAGTAAGCCCATTTCATTTGCAATTTCGTGCAGTAACATCTCAAAATTTGTATTACAAAAAAATTTAAAAGAGTGCATATGTCAAATTCCCGCTATATACATTTACAATGTAAATCCTGTGGTACAGAAACCATTCGGCCCTAAAAGGATGCAACCACCAACATAGTTTTCCCTTATCCCTATTCAGGGTTAAGCATATTCCAAAAGAAGTTGCACCTAGCTCTCCAAACTATGGCAGAAAAATAAGACATATTTGCAAAGATCAACATATGATTATATCGGACTCGCTCTTAAAGCCTACATCAATGACAGAGCTGAATCACTATGAGGTTTCCTTTCTTATAAAGAAGCAAATAAGTCTGAAATAATGATAAAAAACAGACGAAAGAAGAAAAATAGTGTATAGAAAAGGTCCAAATATACTCAAGGGACTATACTCCCTGAAAAATAGTGCATCAAAATAAGAGATGTGAAATGAATCAAGGAGCACAAATTTATATTAAATTTTCATATATACACATAGCATAAAAGAATGGCCAAAGAAAAAATTAGTAGCTCTAAAATGGAGGAAGCTATATCTGCTCAAAAAAATTGGTGAAAGTTTCAAGATATTTTCATGTTGCATATCCACATGTAGCAGAGAAGATGTAATAAACTAATAATCTATCCTCTGGATTTTTTTTTGAAAAAATAAATTACATGTACCCTCTTTCCCCTGTGAATTGTAAAAGCTGTACAATATTTGATCCTTGTCTTTTCTCTACACTTGTCTCTTAGTAAATCCTACTTGGTAGGGGAGAAGCAGCAACTATCAAGAAGGAAGTCAAATAACTCTTGAGGGAAAAGGTCTAACAAAGCATCGTAGTTGCTTCCATGTTGTTATCACTAACTACACAACTGCATCAATCTTCACATCTAAACTCTCTTATAGAAAAGAACATATGCAGCAGACGTCTTTATCATCTCCTCACTGACAGGGGAAACTCTGCTGTCATCAAACTCATACCATGTATTGTGACCATCATAGAAGAGGAAAAAAAATACAGTAATAAGCATCCACAGACAATAATGAAATTATTTATCCAATTAATTTGAATGTATCTATAAAACTTGTTATGTGTTAAATCATATAGAAAAAAACAAATCTCAAGGCTACAGAAATGATTACAAATAAAATAATTTAGAATGCCTATATAGCTTATTCAATGTAAATTAAAACATTTAATGTTAGACAATCAAGGCAACCAAAAATGAAACTTGACAGAAACTTAACTAAATATCAAGAACAAACTTGAGTCCTTGAAAAAGATTTGATGTTTCATGGGAAGCTTCAATGACCTTTGATGCACAAGAAAACTCGTCCTTTGGACTTGAGTTTTAAACAAAAGTAGAAAACTATACCTCAAGTATTCTATAAAAAAACCTCTTATTTCCTATGGCCCATACATGTCTCAACATTATTTGTCACTCTACTTTGCAAGTGATAGTCTTAAATATGCTAAATGAATACTTAGATTCAAAATGAAGAAAGGACTAATTCTTATGTTTTAACTGATTAAAAGTCAACAACTATAATGAGATGCTTACTCAAACAAATGCTGTATAGTGACCACCTCCCAAGCCTCCATGGTGAAAAGTAATTGCATACAACACATAACGGTTGGAAGGCTGTCAATTCTTGCAGGCAACATACGCTGAGAAATCCAGATCATTTATTGGAAAATCTACAAATGTTTCCAGCTTGTTCTTGAAGTATTGGTTGTATGAGAATCTCTTCAAATGGACAACAAGAACTTCAGGCACAATCACAAACAACTCATTTATCAAAAGAACAACAACTAGCTCTCCAGTAATTCCAACTATAAAGGCAACTTTTGATTTATGTG
The DNA here is from genome assembly GCA_003255065.1 of Cercis canadensis. NCBI lineage: Eukaryota > Viridiplantae > Streptophyta > Magnoliopsida > Fabales > Fabaceae > Cercis > Cercis canadensis. The sequence goes on along the minus strand of QAOA01003614.1, from coordinate 38,526 downwards.
AAGAACTTGCCAAGTGAAGAAAAAATAACATTCAACTTGTCAAAGGAGGAAACAGGACAACAACACCTTATAAAACAGAACGAATAAAGTATTGTAATCAAATAACCTTGATCTGTATCAGATTCACAAGGATGACTATAATTGACTACTAGCATCTGTCAATCCATTACTATTATCATGGCTATATTTTTGGCAAGAGTGCTACCTCAGATTTAAAGCCTAACTAGTTATTGGTCATTCTTGAGTATCCTATGCATATTCTGAATTATTATATCCATGATTGACTACTAGCATCTGACCAGTGCTGACACATTTCCCCATACTGCCTTCTTTGCCTCTCCTTTCCTCCTCTTCTTTGTTAAGAAATTTGTGAAATAAAAAGAACATCTAATAAGTCCTCTCTGTATAACTAACAACGATAATAAAGATGGCCATAAAAACATCCCACAAAAACAGACACATACGCAGAACTCAAACACAATAGATATTTTTAAAACTAATTGAAATTTGACATTCTAAGGGGTACTCGAATTTATCTTCCATTAAAAGGCACTGTAACAGGTTCAATATGGTAATATGATAGGGCTACTTCCCAAAGAGTTTCTCTACTCACACTAGATTAATTTTGATAATATGAGGAAGCCTCCAATTCAAGTTAATTGGCAAAGAACTCTTTTTGTTATCTTAAAAACTATCACACATAATATAGGAAACAAAATTATGATAGGAAAAGAACTGAAGAGCAAAAAATCAAAACAAATTTATTACTTAATAGTGGAATTATGAGAGACACGTACCAGCAACATTCTGTTTAACACGTTCACGCCTTGCTTCCAACTCCATCATTTCCTGAAGAGGAACAAAATAGTATTATCAATTGACAGTAAACAGCTTACCTTACAAGCAGGACAAAAATTATAAGAAAAACAGAAAAGAAAATGTTCAATTTTACCTTTGTATTTGGAGCCCTTTTGCGCTGCCCATTCAGCCAACTAATCCATTCAACTTAAAGGATTAAAGAGTAACCATCCACCAAGAATGCAAAATTATGTAAGAATCATAACCTATTTTGTATACATTTTACATAATACATATCATGTTTATAATACTGAAGCTGAAGGCTAAGCAATAATTTGTCACAACAAAAGACATATGAAAATAAACTGATCAAAAGTATTTAATAATTAGATCAATTCCAGAGTTGTAATAAACAGATGCAGAGAATTAATTTAATAATTTTGTAGCTGAGTGATAGCTTTTGTACAAGATTTACCTGGGATAGAGGTAGGATCATCCTCTCCCTTGAACACCACCCATCTTTTCTCTTTCACTAGTAAACCAAGTTATACAAAAAATAAATAACAAAATCAGACAAACTCTTCGTCATATAAACTCCACGGGCAATTGCAAACAAATTGCAAGTACAACAAGAATTTCTTCCAATCAGTAATCATATTTTCTTCCTAAATTCAGGTGCAAATCACTTTTCCAAAGTTTCGCCATGCTCTAAAAGGGTGTCTACACATACGAGAAGCCAAACTTTTTAATCTTAAACAAGCTATCATGCAGTTAAATCCTTCCCAAGGAGATGCAACGCCAAATTTAACCTTTTTTTTATTTTTATTTTGGTTACAATACAAAAGATACAACTAAAAAAAGCACCACAATACAAATATCTTAGGCAAGTTAGTAGAGGTTTTAGTAGCTTCTGAAATGTATTTCTAGTGAGTTGATCATTCCTTTATGGGAGACTCAAAGACAAATAATTCAGTTCATACCACACAAATAAATACAATAGGAATCCAAACTTCAAAGGAATCCAAACTTCAAGGAAATCCAACGGGCATATAAAAAAAATCTTTGAGCAAAACCAAAATGCTGAACCATATAGTTTCCCTTCACCAACTTGAAGTGCCATGAATTTCTCTACTAACTTCACTACAAAACCACAAAACAGCTAGCCACCAACATATTCGGTACCACCCCATGCTAGTTGCCTTTCTTTTCCACAAATCATCAAATGACCCTAGCTATATCACCTTGAAATACACAATCATTTATACAGAACAATTCCAAATGTCCACTGATTAGCTAGAAAAAATAGGCCACTCAACATCAAAAGAAAACAGAAAATGCAATAGCACAAAGATCAAAAAGAAAAATAAAAGGAATAGGGAAGCCAAAAGAAAAATCAAACAATCACATTAGTCCTCAAACTAACATAAACAGTAGAGATCAATTTGGAAGACGCTACAACCTACAACTACTGGTTACTGCAGGAACAAAATCTGGTGCAAGAATAGAAATTTCCAAATAAATCAACAACAAAGCACTGAAGCAGCAAGAAACTAAAAGCAAGAAATTTCCATAATACCAACATCAGCAAAAAATTCAGAAATCATGCCCAAAAATTTTCCAAATAAATCAACAACAAAGCACTGAATATTCAGTGAAGGGATTAATGAATAATTACATTCTACAAGATCCTACTAAACCATGTAACTCAACTAGTTTGTATTTGTTTCATAACAATCATTTTAAGCAAAAAACAGAAGTGAATTGCTAATGAGAACCCATTAATAATCAGGACTAGATTGCGGAAGAAAAGGTTACAAATTGGGGCCTCGGTTGGTAACAAAATGTAAATGAGTAGTCAATTAGGATAGAGAACGAGAGAGATGGCAGAGATATGACAGATTAGAGATGGCGGAGAGCCAGAGCCAGAGGGAATTGAGAAACGGAGAGCCAGAGGATTTGAGCTGCAAAGGAGTGAGACCATCGCCGCCGCTTGTGGCGCCGTGAACCTACCGGCCACGCTTGAACCCCATTGATGCGCCATCGTTAGAAAGCATACGTTGGTGGTGGAGTGCTTTTCGAAGATGTGTGATTGGAAATGTCGCTTAACCAATTAAATTAAACCGAATCCCCTAATTAGAATGCAATAGAGGGCATAATCCGGGTTTGTCTCACAAGGAATGCAATGTGTAATCAATAATTTCAAGTTAAAAACAGGGGATTGTAAAACAGAATTGTATTTCTAGATTATAAAAAGTAGAATTGGAATAGGATTAATTAAGTTGATTAAAACGTAACCTAGTTAGACATTCATCCATAAACCGGTTTGATCCATCCTAGATTAACATGAGTGATTAAGTCCTAATGCAGCAATGCTAATTGAGTTTAATCACAACCAAAATCTCTAATTATGACTAATTATTCCTACTAAGTTATCACTTAGAATTCGATTAACCTCATTCAATTACTAATCTTGTAATCACAATGATTAAGCAATTAGTGGCTAATCTGAAAACCGAACCTCAATTAGCAATTCTTCAAAGGATTCATGCACAGAATTAAAGATTAATCAATCTAAATTCTATTTCACACCTAAACATCCATATAAATCACAAAGATCTCCATGATCCTTATAAAATATCTAGACAATCAGAATCCAATGAAAAACGAAATTGCATTAAGATTAATCAAATTAAGTACATAATCTCAAGAACAAAACCAAATTTAATCAGAAGTCTAACTTGGTTGCAAGAGTTCTACTCCTCCATGGTCATGAAATCCAAGCTCCAATGAGGAAAGAAAACCATAGTTCAATAAGTTCCAGCAAATACAAGAGAGAAAACTAAAACTGTCTAGTCTAGAATTGATAACTCGTCTGCCTCCTTTCTCTGATTATAACTTCCTAATTTTCATGCACACCCAATTTACCCCTAACTTAGTTTAAACCTCTGGACCTCAGCTTCAAATGGGCTCCATTTTGGGCCTAATTAGGCCTAAATTGAGGAAGTTAAGCCCATTTAAGTCCATCTAGGTCCATATAGGTCTCTGGACTAATTAGTCATTTTCGATAGGCAATAAGACCATCTTAACTTCATAATTTGTTGAACTAGCCTTCATAACAATTGAAGCGCTGGGTCTTAGCTTTCCAATGGGACTAGTTTCAAGTCCATACGACATATAAAGAACAAGTTACGATCCAAACACTGCATGTGGGTCAGGATCCAGCGGCAGCAACTCTACTCTAACTTCCGAGTTAAATTTGATCCATTGAACGTCTAAATTGGCCTTGGAGGTCTGAATGAAAGTTGTAGATAATCCTCTTAGCTTCGTACAAGGCAAGAATCACAATTTTTAGACATCATAACTAAAGATATACCCGAAATACATAATAGTGTCAAAAACCTTAATAATGCTGAAAAACACACTTAAGCCCAATTTGAACCTAATTAATGAAATATGACCCAAGTCTAATCAAATAGGCCCAAAATAGGATTAGGAGGTTAAAAATGGGGATTAATTAATATATAAAAATACTGTTCATCAAATCCCCCCACATTTATCCTTTGCACGTCCCGGGCAAACTAGAGTTAAAACTAGGAAAGAAGGAAAAACAAACAAACGAACTCAAAAATTCCCAATGATATTCAAGAATTGCATAAGTTCAAAAACAAGAAGAGCACTTAAAAATTCAAGGAAGTCACAACATTCATGAAATAAAATTTCTTCACATCCAAAATCAACAATTAAGTTAACATCAATTGAAAAACATGAGTTAAGAATGATAGATTCTCACAAGATATACTCTTAATCTCTCAAGTGTTTAGAAAGTAAATATTTCACTCAATGAAACTCATGAAGAAATGCACTACCATAGGCTTGCTTATCTTCTACTTTTCCACTACTCAAACAAATGCATACACAAATCAAGAGGACTTTATTCAAGGTTGTAATAGGGCCAAGGTAAAGGGTAGGAATAATATGTATATGACAAGTTAAGTACCCTAAGAGAATAAAAGAGCATTGGGGAGGAATTCAATTAACAAGCATGTAACTTTTCCCAATTTCCAAACGTGCAAAGCATACTCTCTTTTCTTTTCACATTTCCTTTCTTTTCCTTTTCCTTTTCACAATTCTGAATGTTTTTTTTTATTGAACCAATTGGCTCTTTTTCTTTCTTTCTTTCATTCACATCTCACTTTGCACATTGCACTATAAACTTCATAACCTTCACACTTGCATTATTAATTACCCACAAGCATAAGAGCTCCTCCAAGATAATGAACCAATGCTCTCCCATTCCCTAAGGTAAGGTAACAACATTATTTTTCACATAGGCACATAATGAGCTAAGACCAAAGATAGGCAAATAGGCTCAAGGGGGTAATCAAAGGAAAATAATACAAGGTTGGCTATTTGGCAAAGTAGCTAAATCAAGAAAGAATGCCTCAATCATGTTCATGTATGCAAGTGAAAATGCAGCTTTAAAACGAATCAAAGCAAGTTCTAGAGTGATCAAAATCCATGAGTGAAAATCACAGTAGAAAGAAAAGAATGGCACAAATGCTAAATTCATCCATTAAAAGGCTCAAAATCTCACAAGGTATGCATCTATCAAACTTTAATCACTAATCCAACATCCAAAACCAAGCATGTAAAATTAAGGAAGGAAAACAAAATATTCAATCATGCTATGAACCTTGAAATGTAATTACTTCAACTTACAACTTCATAAAATTCACATCCTAAAACATCATTGGAAGGTAATTAAAACAGAAAAATGACAAAAAAAAAAAACAGCAAACAGATAGAAAACAGCAAAGTGACATAAAACAGAAAATTAAAACAGAAACAGAAATCAACTAAACAACAAAACAATAAAACAACTAAACTACACAGAAATTCCTCCCCCACACTTAAATTTTACATTGTCCTTAATGTAAAAACTTCAGAAAGAAGCAACATATGACAATTAATATCAAGCAGATAAGGACAAGTAAAATAAAAGAGAGAAGAAATATCCTAATCAGGTGAGGTAGATTGCATCGTGCAAGTGGACCTCATCCACGATGTTTGCAACAAGTAAAGTAAGATACTTGGGTCAAAGACCACTCTCACAAAGCCCTTAAAAGAAACTACAAAGCTAAAATTATTGTAAAGAACACAAAAACATAAAAAAGCATAAAGACATAAAGGAAATAATGAAGCAAATACTATGGGACTATAATCAAATACATTTAACCTTTGATTTAAAAATTCAGCAAAGTAAACATTTAAAATCTCACCAAGGGAAATGTGCAGCAAGGAATTTACAATCCTACCTAAAACATGAGAAACATAAAAAATCTTGTTAGGTATATACAACCATTCATGGTTCCCATATGTAAGTCTAAAAGAAGAAAAATAATTATGTCCTACAAATTTAAGCCTATAACAGTCATGCTTAAGGTCATCCTTACAAAATACATTAGTGTCACACAACATATTGTTCGTGCAAAGAATTGGCAAACACTGACATCTCTTGCTTGTCATTCAAAGAATAGCTTGACATATGGTTTGCTTGGACAGCCCATTTATTTTCCACACTCACTCCACCAACATCAAAATATTCACTTGCCACAAAGATTCTAACATGATCTATTCCTAGTGCTCTAGCATGTGAAGAAGTAAGAAGCATGAAATCTCCTAATCTATCAACATTAGTTTCTACATCTCCACATGCATACACCATTACAACAAGAGTATGATCATGATTAAACAAATTTTCAGCAAGTGCACAATTAAAATAAGGATGTGTCAAAGTGGGAAAAGGTGTAGAGTTAACCATAGCAGCCGTGTCAAGTTTGCCTTGGGTTGTCTCTTGAAAGTTTTCTTCAAAATCTGTAGAACCAGATTTACTAGAATCTCCATCTCCCAAGAATGCAGTGATCTCAGCACACACAGCACATGACAATTCACCATCACAATCAGCACATAATTGGCCCTGCACAGAATCATCAAAACCAACACAATCAGAAAAATCAGTACCTAACTCATTGTAGACCTCCTTGACTAAATCCTCATCTGTCTTCTTAGACTGAGTGGCTGTATCAGATTCTAGGGTCAATGAATCAGGGACTACTTTCTCTGTTGCCTGTGGTTTGTTTTCAAGTTGAGGTTCAGTTGGTTCTGGCATAGATTCTTCAGTTGGTTCTGGAATTGTATGTGAAAGAATTTTTTCAAAACCTTGGGCCTGCAATTGACTCGTTGAGGATGCCAATTGTCCAATCTAGATATCTAAATTTTGTATGGCGGCCTTTGTCCTCTGTTGGAACTGCATGGTATGAGTGGTCAATTGCTTCACCAAGTCCTCAGTTGAAGGTTCAGGTTCTATGTATGTTGAACTTGGTTGTTGCATAGGCTGCTCGAATGGTTGCCAATATTGCTGTGGAGGCGCTGCATTGCCATATGTCAGATTGGTATGATCTCTCCAATCATAGTTATAGATGTTGAAGGATGGATCATTAACATTAGGATCTATGTTATGCTCAGCCATTTTATCAACAGAATTAATCACAGGATTAGTAACAGGATTAATGACTACTCTTCTCCTAGATTGTCTATTTCGTCTATGAAATGTTTTATCAATCTCACAATTAATATCACATAAATCACTACAAGAAGACCGAGTCATACGTCATGCACACAAGGTTGGCAGAATGCCAAAACACACTAAAACAGAAACACAATACAGAAATAGGGACAAAAAATGGCTAAAACATAAAGTAATCAGCATAAAGTAAACGACATAAAGTAATTAACAGAAAGTAATCAACAGAAAGTAAATGAAAAAAAGTAATCCACAGAAAGTAATTGACAGAAATTAATCGACGAAAATTAAATGACAGAAAGTAATCAACAGAAAGTAATTGATAGAAATTAATCGACAGAAATTAAATGACAAAAATTAATCGACAAAAATTAAATGACAGAAAGTAAATGATATAAAGTAAATGAAAGAAAGTAATCGACAGAAGTAATTGACAGAAATTAATCGACAGAAATTAAATGATAAAAAGTAATCGACAGAAAGTAAATGACAGAAAGTAATTGATAGAAATTAATCAAGAGAAATTAAATGACAGAAAGTAAATGACAAAGTAATCGACATAAATTAAATAACAGAAATTAAACGACAAAAAGTAAATGACAAAAAGTAATTCACAGAAATTAAATGACAGAAATTAAACGACAGAAAGTAAATGACAAAAAGTAAATATCATAAAGTAAATGACAAAAAAAGTAATCCGAATATAACAAAGCAATCAATTCAAGGAATCTACTAAATCAAGCCAAAATGAAGGAAAAACAAGGGGGAAATGGAACCAAATCACCAAAATTCATACAAGGGCAACCTAAGACATCAAGGGAAATTAAAATGCAAGAAGAACAATAGCCACAGGGCTCACACAGAACAAAAACTTATTCAAAAAGTAATGCAAATGTGGCCTAAACTGTAAAAAAAAGAACACAAAAACAAACACAAAGCAGATGAGGAATGGAAGCAAATGACTAGAATTCACACAATGAACTTAAAATCATCAACTAACATTAACATTCCCCGGCAACGGCACCAAAAATTTGATTGGAAATGTCGCTTAACCAATTAAATTAAACCGAATCCCCTAATTAGAATGCAATATAGGGCATAATCCGGGTTTGTCTCACAAGGAATGCAATGTGTAATCAATAATATCAAGTTAAAAATAGGGGATTGTAAAATAGAATTGTATTTCTAGATTATAAAAAACAGAATTAAAATAGGATTAATTAAGTTGATTAAAACGTAACCTAGTTAGACATTCATCCATAAACCGGTTTGATCCATCCTAGATTAACATGAGTGATTAAGTCCTAAGCAGCAATGCTAATTGAGTTTAATCACAACTGAAATCTCTAATTATGACTAATTATTCCTACTAAGTTATCACTTAGAATTTGATTAACCTCATTCAATTACTAATCTTGTAATCACAATGATTAAGCAATTAGTGGCTAATCTGAAAACCGAACCTCAATTAGCAATTCTTCAAAGGATTCATGCACAGAATTAAAGATTAATCAATCTAAATTCTATTTCACACCTAAGCATCCATATAAATTACAAAGATCTCCATGATTCATATAAAATATCCAGACAATCAGAATCCAATGAAAAATGAAATTACATTAAGCTTAATCAAATTAAGTACATAATCTCAAGAACAAAACCGAATTTAATCAGAAGTCTAACTTGATTGCAAGAGTTCTACTCCTCCATGGTCATGAAATCTAAGCTCCAATGAGGAAAGAAAACCATAGTTCAATAAGTTCCAGCAAATACAAGAGAGAAAACTAAAACTATCTAGTCTAGAATTGATAACTCGTCTGCCTCCTTTCTCTGATTATAACTTCCTAATTTTCGTGCACACCCAATTTACCCCTAACCTAGTTTAAACCTCTGGACCTCAACTTCAAATGGGCTCCATTTTGGGCCTAATTGGGCCTGAATTGAGGAAGTTAAGCCCATTTAAGTCCATCTAGGTCCATATAAGTCTCTGGACTAATCAGCCCTTTTCGACAGGTAATAAGAATATCTTAACTTCATAGTTTGTTGAACTGGCCTTCATAACAATTTAAGCCCTGAGTCTTAGCTTTCCAATGGGATCAGTTTCAAGTCCATACAACATGTAAAGAACAAGTTATGGTCCAAACACTGCATGCGGGTCAGGATCCAGCAGCAGCAACTCTACTCTAAATTCTGGGAAAAATTTGACCCACTGAACGCCTAAATTGGCCTTGGAGGTATAAATTAAAGTTGTAGATAATCCTCTTAGCTTTCCTACAAGGCAAGAATCACAATTTTTAGACATCCAGAACTAAAGATATACCCAAAATACAGAATAGTGTCAAAAACCCTAATAATACTGAAAAACACACTTAAGCCCAATTTGAACATAATTAATGAAATATGACCCAAGCCTAATTAAATAGGCCCAAAATATGAGCCCAAAATAGGATTAGGTGGTTAAAAATGGGGATTAATTAATATATAAAAATACTGTTCATCAAATCCCCCCACACTTATCCTTTGCACGTCTTGGGCAAACTAAAGTTAAAACTAGGAAAAAAGGAAAACAACTAAGACAACTAAGAGATAATTTCCCAACAACAACTTCCAAGAATGCAAAAGTTAAGTGAACAAGAAGAACAATCAAGAATTTAAAAGAATGAAACCAATCATGAATCTATTTCTTGCACTTAGAATCAACAAGCATGGTGAATTCAAATGAAGTGAAGAACTAAGAAAGATAGAACCTCACACAAGACATATTCTCAATCCCTCAAGTGTTTAAGGGGGTTATTGTTTCAATCAAATCACATCATGACAATTTGCACTAGCATAAGCTTGCTTATTTTCTAATCTCCACTACTTTAAACACATGCATGCACAAATCAGAAGGACTTTATTTAAGGATGTAATGGGGCCAAGGACCAAGGGAAAAGAAAGAATGAAATATGGATATGGCAAATTAAAACTAAAGAGAGCATGAGAACATTGGGAATGATGAGTCAAAACTAACACTAAGCACAAAAATACACCCAAAAGCTCCATACAATTTTCTTTACAGACTTCTTCCTCTTTGGAAGGCAAACCACTACTTTTATTCTCTTTTTCTTTTTCTGATTTTTCTTTTTTAAACAGAATTTTCTTTTCTTTTTCTTTTGGCTAACATTTCTTTGTCTTTACATTTCATATAGTCACTTTCCTTCAAATTTCACAAATCCTCCCCCCCACACTTAGAACTTTGTCCGTCCCGGACAAATAGAACTCATTAATTGATCAACCAATGCTTTTACAAAACTTGCAATAAGCTAAATAAAAGAATGGAAAAAATAGGCTCAAGGGGGAAATCAAGGGAAATGATGTTAGGAAGGCTATTTTGCTATCTAGCTAGAAAGAAGCAAAGATGACCTTCATCACATTCATGCATGCAAATGACAATGTAGTCTCAAAAAGAAGCAAAACAAGTTCTAGAGCAATAAACATCATGAGCACAATGCACACAAGAAAGGAATATAGAATGACAATAGGTTCAAAAACTTACTAGATATGCTCCATCAAACTTAATCCATCACATCAAATTCCATCACCAAATTAGCTAACTAAAAGATGTAAGAATCTATTCAACCATGCTATAAACTTCAAAATGACAATTGCTTCAAGCTCACAAATTTTACAATTCTCAAAGTGCTATGAAAAATGCAAAAAGGAAAGGTGGAAAGATGAGTAGAATGAGAGTAAAGAAAAATGGAATAGAAAACAACTAGGAAAAATGTGGGACAGCGAATCAAGAAAGGATATCAAACCAGAATTCTGCACAGAAGCTCAAGAAGAAGCGTGAACAGAATCTGGAACATGCTGAACCACACCAAAACAACAAACAGAGAAAGAAAGAATAACAGAAAACACAAAATAGACACGTAAAACAAAACCAACAAACAGAATTAAAAACATCAACAGAACAAAACTAAGCAACAAAAACAAAAAATTAACATAATCTGAAACATAATCCAAAATAACAACAAAAATATAAACATAATAACAGAAACATAATCCGAAAGAACTTCCCTGAAGCTCAATCAGGTCGGATAGATGACATCTTGCAAGTGGACCTCCTCCACGATGTTTGCAACAAGCAAAGTAAGATACCTGAGTCAAATACCACTCTCACAAAGTCCTTAAAAGAAACTACAAAGCTGAAATTATTGTAAAGAACACAAAAACATAAAAAAAAAAATATAAAGACATAAAGAAAATAATGAAGCAAATACTATGAGACTAGAATCAAATACATTTAACCCTTGATTTAAAAATTCAGCAAAGTAAGCATTTAAAATGTAACCAAGGGAAATGTGCAGCAAGGAATTTACAATCCTACCTAAAGCATGAGAAACATGAAAAATCTTGTTAGGTATATACAACCATCCATGGTTCCCATATATAAGTCTAAAAGAAGGAAAAGAATTATGTCCTATAAATCTAAGCCTATAACAGTCATGTTTAAGGTCATCCTTACAAAATACATTAGTGTCACACAACATATTGTTCATAAAAGGCTCAATATGACACTTAAATTCGTGCAAAGAATTGGCAAACACCGACATCTCTTGCTTGTCATTCAAAGAATAGCTTGGCATATGGTTTGTTTGGACAACCCATTTGTTTCCCACACTCACTCCACCAACATCAAAATATTCATTTGCCACCAAGGTTCTAACATGATCTATTCCTAGTGCTCTAGCCTGTGAAGAAGTAAGAAGCATGAAATTTTCCAATCTATCAACATTAATTTCTATATCTCCACATGCATACACCATTACAACAAGAGTAGGATTATGATTAAACAAATTTTTAGCAAGTGCACAATTAAAATAAGCATGTGTCAAAGTGGGAAAAGGTGTAGAGTTAACCATAGCAGCCGTGTCAAGTTCGCCTTGGGTTGTCTCTTGAGAGTTTTCTTCAAAATCTGTAGAACCAGATTTACTAGAATCTCCATCTCTCAAGAATGTAGCGATCTCAGCACATATAGCACATGACAATTCACCATCATAATCAGCACATAATTGGCTCTGCACAGAATCATCAAAACCAACACAATAAAAAAAAAAATAGTACCTAACTCATTGTAGACCTCATTGACTAAATCCTCCTCTGTCTTCTTGGACTAAGTGGCTCTATCAGATTCTGGGGTCAATGAATCAAGGACTACTTTATGATACGATGGGCCACAGGAAAGCCAGCAGTAGAACCCGAAAGCCCAACCCATGCTACATGCAGTAAGGCACGGGGGTGCATGGCACATGCACGTGAGATAACATGAGCTACAGTAATTATGGTTTATGGTTTACAACAGTAGAGTTTTGGTTTATCTAGGAGTATTAGTAGTTATCTAAAAGAGGTAGGAGTTATACGGGTAGTAGTGTTAGTTCTAGTAGGAGTCTTAATATGGAGTAGTAGTTGCATTATAGTAGGAGTGTAACTTCTCTACTATATAAGTAAGGGAAAGACCAATGTAACCGGTATTCAATCAATAAATAATAGTTCCGGATACTTGAGTTGTATCATTTGGTATCAGAGCCAAATGGCAACTCAGAAAGAGCAACTTGAGCGCTTGGAAGGAGAGGTTGCAAGCTTGATAGAGAAGGTCCAGGGAATAGATGAGGGAATGCAAGGAGTGGTAGTTTCCATGAACAACCAGTTCAAGGAAGTTAACATGCAGTTCAAAGAGGTGAAAGACGCACTGGCTAAGATCATTGGCCAACTACCGAGAAGGAAGGTAGAGGAAGAACAACCCCGGACAGTTATAAAGACCAAAGCAGCAGAGGGCAGCAACCATGTTATACCCCGGTATATCAAAATGGATTTTCCCTGCTATGCGGGCACAGACCCAATGGAATGGTTGCACCGGGTACGCCAGTTCTTTCAATACCAAGGAACCCCAGATGATCAGCGAGTTCCCTTGGCTTCCTTTCATATGGAAGGAGAAGCTAACCAATGATTACAGTGGGTGCAACACACGTACGAAGTAGAAAACGTGATGGTGACATGGGAAGTGTTCGAACAAGAACTAATCACTCAATTTGGCCCCACAGGGTTTGAAGACTTTGATGAAGCACTCACACAGATTAAACACACCGGTCCCTTACGCAACTACCTACGAGAGTTCGAGCTGCTAGCCAACCGAGTACAAGATTGGCCCTAGAAAGCTCTAGTTGGTGCCTTCATGGGTGGACTAAAGGAAGAGCTTGCCAGGGAAGTGCGAATACAGAGACCCAAAACACTGTGTGAGGCAGTGGACTATGCCCGAATGCGAGATGACTTGCATGCTCGACGAACCAGGCCAATGCGCACTAGCGAGCTTGCTACCGAACGTGGGCATGAGACAACCATCACCTTGATAGAGAGGAAAATACCACCGGGGGTAAAGAAACTCACCTGGGCCGAGATGCAGCAGCGGCGAGAGAAAGACTTATGTTTTAACAGTGACGAACGATTCACGATGGGTCACAAGTGTAAGAAACCGCAGCTCCTCATGCTCAACGCCCATGAACCCCTTGCAGCAGAAGAAGAGGACGAGTTCCAGAACTGATCATTGAGGACAAGGAGTCACTCGAAGGGTGAGGGAATGATACGATAGGCCACAGGAAAGCCAGTAGTAGAACCCGAAAGCCCAACCCATGCTACATGCAGTAAGGCATTGGGGGTGCATGGCACATGCACGTGAGATAACATGAGCTACAGTAGTTATGGTTTCTGGTTTACAGCAGTAGAGTTTTGGTTTATCTAGGAGTATTAATAGTTATCCAAAAGAGGTAGGAGTTATACGGGTAGTAGTGTTAGTTCTAGTAGGAGTCTTAATATGGAGTAGTAGTTGCATTATAGTAGGAGTGTAGCTTCTCTACTATATAAGCAAGGGAAAGACCAGTGTAACCGGTATTCAATCAATAAACAATAGTTCCGGATACTTGAGTTGTATCACTTTCTCTGCTGCCTGTGGTTTGTTTTCAAGTTGAGGTTCTGTTGGTTCTGGCATAGATTCTTCAGTTGGTTCTGGAATTGTATGTGAAGGAATTTTTTCAGAACCTTGGGCCTGCAATTGACTCGTTGAGGATGCCAATTGTCCAATCTGGATATCTAAATTTTGTATGGCAGCATCTGTCCTCTTCTGAAACTGCATGATATAAGTGGCCAATTGCTTCACCAAGTCCTCAATTGAAGGTTCAGGTTCTGTGTATATTGAACTTGGTTGTTGCATAGGCTACTCGAATGGTTGCCAATATTGCTCTGGAGGCGCTGCATTGTCATATGTCAGATTGGTATGAGCTCTCCAATCATAGTTATAGATGTTGAAGGATGGATCATATGTAGGTTGCTGTTGGGGTTGGTATGATAGTTCGCTAGGAAATACAGCAGCTGCAGCCACAGAGGGATATTGAAATCCATAAACATCATCCTGAAATGTAGGGCATGCATTGGTGGGATGAGAGGTGCAAGCACATATGCCACAAAATTGGATTAGTTGCATGACTGGTTCAGGTGCTTGTTATCCCACTGACAATTGTCTCACCAAAGATGTCAATTCATCAAGTCTATGGCTCATCCTCTGTTTGTCAGAAAGTGATGCAACAACAACAACCTCTTTGACACTTTTAGTAGTAGGGGAACTTAGTATGCACCATGAACAAAAAATGACAGAATAACAAAACACACCAAAACACACAACAAAATACAAAATCACACAAAAATTGACAAAACATAGCAAAAAGCGACAATAGAGACAACCTAGTCATGCACACAAGGTTGGCAGAATGCCAAAACACACTAAAATAGGAACACAACACAGAAATAGGGACAAAAAAATGGCTAAAAAAAAATTAATCAACAGAAAGTAATCAGCAGAAAGTAAATGACATAAAGTAATTGACAGAAAGTAAATGACAAAAAGTAATCGACAGAAATTAAATGACAGAAAGTAATCAACAGAAAGTAAATGACAGAAAGTAAATGACAGAAATTAATTAACAAAAATTAAATGACAGTTAAACCTCTTTTGGGCTGAATTGAGTAGACTTGGACCTCATTTGATAACTTTGGATCCATTTGTGCCTAATTGCAATTTCCAGCAATACTGAGCATCTTATGCTGTCTCTGTGTTTCGTGCATATCTTGAGTTCTGGATGTCTAAAAATTCTGAGTCATACCTTGTAGGAAAGTTGAGAGAATTGTCTACAACTTTCTTTCAGAGCTCGAAAGCCAATTCGGACGTCCAGAAGGTCATATGCAGCCTGGAAGCCAGAGAAGACATGATGTCGCAGGATCCTGACCTACATGTAGTGTTTGGGCCATAACTTGAGTTGTGAATGTCATATGGACTTGCAACTGGTACCATTGGAAAACTAACAGACAGAGCTTCAATTGTTATGAAGAACGGTTCACCATATTTTATATTTAAGATGGTCTTATTTGCAGTCGAAGTTGGCTGATGGTTCTAGACACCTATTGGCACTTAAATGGGCTTAACTTCCTCATGACAAGTCCAAATGGGCCCAAACCAAAGCCCAATTAAAGCTAAGGCCCATGGGAACAAGTGTGCCCTAAGGGCAATTTGGGTGTGCATGTAATTTTGGAGGTCTATATCAGCACAAAGGGGTAGCCGAAATTCAAATCAAATCATTTAGATATTTTAGACAGCTTTTGAACTTTTCTTAGTCTTTAAGTTTTCTCTCTAGATATTTTGTAAAAACTTGGCTTCTCTTGTTCATGGAGGGCTAATTCATTAAATCAATCCAGGTTTTGGTTGTTCTGATTATTGGTTTTGAGATTATGTGTTGTTATTCATTTAGTNCTGATTATTGGTTTTGAGATTATGTGTTGTTGTTATTCATTTAGTTGTTAATCAAGTTCTTCAATCCTCTGAAATATTTTGTTTGAATTGCTTAATTCGAATTTGGATTTTCATATTCTGTTTGCATGTGATACAAGAGGATTGTATGGTTAATTAATGTTTCTGAGCTTTTGGATGGATTAATTACCTTAGCTGGATCATAGACTTAGGTAAAACTAGACTAGAATGTTTGCCGAGGCTCCTAAAAATTAAAGACTAAGGAAAGTTCGAAAGTTGTCTAAAATATCTAAATGACTTGATTTGAATTTCGGCTGCCCCTTTGTGCTGATATAGACCTCCAAAATTACATGCACACCCAAATTGTCCTTAGGGCACACTTGTTCCTATGGGCATTAGCTTTAATTGGGCTTTAGTATGGGCCCATTTGGACTTGTCATGAGTAAGTTATGCCCATTTAAGTGTCAATAGGTGTCTGGAACCATCAGCCAACTTCGACCACAAATAAGACCATCTTCAATATAAAATATGGTAAACTAGTCTTCATAACAATTGAAGCTCTGTCTATTAGCTTTCCAATGGTACTAGTTTCAAGTCCATATGACATTCACAACTCAAGTTATGGCCCAAACACTGCATGTAGGTCAGGATCTTGCGACAACATGTCTTCTCTGGCTTCCAGGCTGCATATGACCTTCTGGACGTCCGAATTGGCTTTGGAGCTCTGAAAGAAAGTTGTAGACAATTCTCTCAGCTTTCCTACAAGGTATGACTCGAAATTTTTAGACATCCCAAACTCAAGATATGCACGAAACACAAAGACAGTATAAAATACTCAGTATTGCTGGAAATTGCAATTAGGCACAAATGGATCCAAGGTCTCAAATGAGATCCAAGTCTACTCAATTCAGCCCAAAAGAGGTTTAAAAGACTAAGTATGAGGGATAACTATTGTATAAAAAGTGTGTTCATCAAATTCCCCCACACTTAGCTTTTGCACGTCTCGGGCAAACTAAAATTCCAAAACTAAGAAAAGCAAGAACAAGGAAACAAAAACAAATTTAAAAACTAAAGGATCACCTCCCAATGATATTTAAGATATGCAGAAATTTATACCACAAGTAAGATGAGCAATTAAAAATTCAATGAAGTCACAGCATTCATGAAATAAAATTTCTTCTCATCCAAAATCAATAAACAAGGTAACTTCAATTGGAAAGCATAAGTCAAGAATGATAGATCCTCACAAGATATACTCTCAATCCCTCAAGTGTTTAGAAATTAGGTACTTCACTCAATCAAACTCATGAAGAGATGCACTACCATAAGCTTGCTTATCTTCTACTTCTCCACTACTCAAACAAATGCACACACAAATCAAGAGGACTTTATTTAAGGTTGTAATAAGGCCAAGGTAAAGGTAAAGGAATGAATCAAAATGGATATCACAAGGTAAAAACTCAAAGAGAATAAAAGAACATTGGAGAGGAACTCAAATGACAAGCATTAAATTCCAAGTGTGTAAAGCATATTCTCCTTCCTTTGCACATATTCTTTCCTTTTCTTTTCCTTTTCCTTTTTCACAATTCAGATTTTTTTTTTTCAGAACCAATTGGTTTTTTTTTTTTTTTTTTTTTTTTTTCTTTCTTTCTTTCACATAATATTTTGCACATTAAAATTCACAACATCCACATTTGTACTATTAATTACCCACAAGCATAAGAGCTCCTCCAAGACAATGAATCAATGCTCTCTCATTCCCTAAGGTAAGATAACAACATGGTATTTTTGTACATAGGCATATAATGAGCTAAGATCAAAGATAGGCAAATAGGCTCAATGGGGGTAATCAAAAGGAAATAATACAAGGTTGGCTATTTGGCAAAGTAGCTAAATCAAAAAAGAATGTCTCAATCATGTTCATGTATGCAAATGAAAATGTAGCCTCAAAAAGAATCAAGCAAGTTCTAGAGTTAACAAATTCCATGAGTGAAATCACACAAGAAGGAAAAGAATGGCACATTTGCTAAATCCATTCATCAAAAGGCTCAAAATCTCACAAGGCATGTATCTATCAAACTTAATCATCAATCCAACATCTAAAACCAAGCATGTGAAATTAAGGATGGAAAACAAGTTATTCAATCATGTTATGAACCTTAAAATGTAATTACTTTAAACTTACAACTTTACAAATTCTATAACATCATTGGAGGGTAATTAAAACAGAAAAATGACAACAAAAACAGAAAAAACAGCAAGAACAACAAACAGAAAAAAATTAAAACAGAAAACAACAAATTTACAGAAATAGTAAAGTAATCAACTATCCTAATCAACTAAACTAATCAACTAATCTAATCAACTAAACAGAAAACAATAAAGCAGCTAAACTATACAGAAATATCTCTCCCACACTTAAATTTTACATTGTCCTCAATGTAAAAACTTCAAAAAAATAGCAACAGACGACAATTAATAACAAGCAGTCACATAAGGACAAGTAAAGTAAAAGAGAGAGAAGAAACATTCTTATCAGGGGAGGTTGATGGCATCTTGCAAGTGGACCTCCTCCACTATGTCCTCTTTAGCTACTTCACAGAATGGCTTGCGGCGGTTGAAACCTGCATGTCCAAGAAATGACCAAACTTCCCGCACGCATGTGGGGTAAGATAAAGCAGACATCAAGAACAAAAAATTGAAAATAAAATGAACATAAAACAGTAACAAAAAATAGAAACAAAAGCAAAAACAGAAACAGACTAAAGCAAAACAGAATAGAAAATAGAATACAATTACAGTAATATAATCAGAAAATGTACTCCCCTGAAGCTCAAGGTATCATCTTCTGGTTATTTGCAGTAAACACAGCTAGATACCGGGGTCAAAGACCACTCTCACGAAGTCTTGAGTTACCCCTATAGAGTCATCTTTTAAAGCTGCAGAATCAGAACCGGAACCAGAACTAGAATCAAATTCAGATGCAGATTTACCAGGATTGTCATCGCTTAAAAATATAGAAATTTCAGTACAGATAGCACAGCTTATGTCACCATCACAAACAGCATGTGAATGGCACTGGACATAATCCTCTATACCCACAAAGTCAGGGAATTCAGAACATATCTCCTCATACACATCCACTAACTCTGCAGGATCATCAACGACTACAGCCTCTGTGATAGAATCATCTCGTTCTAAAAATGCTGCAATCTCAGAACAAGTAGGGCAAGCAGAATCATCACAATTGCAGCACATAGAATCAGGATTGCTCAAAAAGGCAGATATCTCAGCACATACAACACAAGGTACATCACCATGACAATCAGGACAGGAGTTGCACTGAACAGAGTCATCAACATCAACCAAATCTGGGAAGTTAGCACATAGCTCATCATACACATCCCCAACTAGATCATCAATCAAATCAATGTGAAAGACAAAGTGCTCATCCATAAAATGCTGTATAGGCTCAAAACCTTGGGCCTGCAATTGACTCATTGAGGATGTCAATTGTCTAATCTGGATATCTAAGTTTTGTATGGCGGCTTCTGTCCTCTGCTGGTTGTATGGCGGCCTTTGTCCTCTGTTGGAACTGCATGGTATGAGTGGCCAATTGCTTCACCAAGTCCTCAGTTGAAGGTTCAGGTTCTGTGTATGTTGAACTTGGTTGTTGCATAGGCTGCTCGAATGGTTGCCAATATTGCTGTGGAGGTGCTGCATTGCCATATGTCAGATTGGTATGATATCTCCAATCATAGTTATAGATGTTGAAGGATGGACCATTAACATTAGGATCTATGTTATGCTCAGCCATTTTATCAACAAAATTAATCACAGGATTAGTAACAGGATTAATGACTACTCTTCTCCTAGATTGTCTATTTTGGCTATGAAATGTTTTATCAATCTCACAATCAATATCACATAAATCACTACAAGAAGACCGAGTCATATGCCATGCACACAAGGTTGGCGGAATGCCAAAACACACTAAAACAGAAACACAATACAGAAATAGGGACAGAAAATGTCTAAAACATAAAGTAATCAGCATAAAGTAAACGACATAAAGTAATTAACAGAAAGTAATCAACAGAAAGTAAATGACAAAAAGTAATCCACAGAAAGTAATTGACAGAAATTAATCGACGAAAATTAAATGACAGAAAGTAAATGACAGAAAGTAATTGATAGAAATTAATCGACAGAAATTAAATGACAAAAATTAATCGACAAAAATTAAATGACAGAAAGTAAATGATATAAAGTAAATGAAAGAAAGTAATCGATAGAAAGTAATTGACATAAATTAATCAACAGAAATTAAATGATAAAAAGTAATCGACAGAAAGTAAATGACAGAAAGTAATTGACAGAAATTAATCGACAAAAATTAAATGACAGAAAGTAAATGACAAAGTAATCGACATAAATTAAATAACAGAAATTAAACGAAAAAAAGTAATTGACAGAAATTAAATGACAAAAAGTAAACGATAGAAAGTAAATGACAAAAAGTAAATATCATAAAGTAAATGACAAAAAAGTAATTCGAATATAACAAAGCAATCAATTCAAGGAATCTACTAAATCAAGCCAAAATGAAGGAAAAACAAGGGGGAAATGGAACCAAATCATCAAAATTCATAGAAGGGCAACCTAAGACATCAAGGGAAATTAAAATGCAAGAAGAACAATAGCCACAGGGCTCACACAGAACAAAACTTATTCAAAAAGTAATGCAAATGTGGCCTAAACTGTAAAAAAAAGAACACAAAAACAAACACAAAGCAGAGGAGGAATGGAAGCAAATGACTAGAATTCACACAATGAACTTAAAATCATCAGCTAACATTAACATTCCCCGGCAACGGTGCCAAAATTTGATTGGAAATGTCGCTTAACCAATTAAATTAAACCGAATCCCCTAATTAGAATGCAATAGAGGGCATAATCCGGGTTTGTCTCACAAGGAATGCAATGTGTAATCAATAATTTCAAGTTAAAAATAGGGGATTGTAAAATAGAATTGGAATAGGTAGATTATAAAAAACATAATTGGAATAGGATTAATTAAGTTGATTAAAACGTAACCTAGTTAGACATTCTCATCAAAATCCATTTGATTACTGATTGGTGTTGTCGCTTAACCAATTAAATTAAACTGAATCCCCTAATTAGAATTCAATAGAAGGCATAATCCGGGTTTGTCTCACAAGGAATGCAATGTGTAATCAATAATTTCAAGTTAAAAACAGAGGATTGTAAAACAGAATTGTATTTCTAGATTGTAAAAAGCAGAATTGAAATAGGATTAATTAAGTTGATTAAAACGTAACCTAGCTAGACATTCATCCATAAACCGGTTTGATCCATCCTAGATTAACATGAGTAATTAAATCCTAATGCAGCAATGCTAATTGAGTTTAATCACAACTGAAATCTCTAATTATGACTAATTATTCCTACTAAGTTATCACTTAGAATTCGATTAACCTCATTCAATTACTACTCTTGTAATCACAATGATTAAGCCATTAGTGATTAATCTAAAAACCGAACATCAATTAACATAGCATAGTTCAATTACTAATCTTGTAATCACAATGATTAAACAATTAGTGGCTAGTCTGAAAATCGAACCTCAATTAGCAATTTTTCAAAGGATTCATGCACATAATTAAAGATTAATCAATCTAAATTCTATTTCACACCTAAACATTCATATAAATCACAAAGATCTCCATGATCCATATAAAATATCCAGACAATCAGAATCCAATGAAAAACGAAATTGCATTAAGCTTAATCAAATTAAGTACATAATCTCAAGAACAAAACCGAATTTAATCAGAAGTCTAACTTGGTTACAAGAGTTCTACTTTTCCATGGTCATGAAATCCAAGCTCCAATGAGGAAAGAAAACCATAGTTCAATAAGTTCCAGCAAATACAAGAGAGAAAACTAAAACTGTCTAGTCTAGAATTGATAACTCGTCTGCCTCCTTTCTCTGATTAAAACTACCTAACTTTCATGCACACCCAATTTACCCCTAACCTAGTTTAAACCTCTGGACCTCAGCTTCAAATGGGCTCCGGTTTGGGCCTAATTGGGCCTAAATTGAGGAAGTCAAGCCCATTTAAGTCCATCTAGGTCCATATAGGTCTCTGGACTAATCATCCATTTTCGACAGGCAATAAGACCATCTTAACTTCATAATTTGTTCAACTGACCTTCATCAAAATTGAATCCCTGCACCTTATCTTTCCAATGGGACTGGTGTCAAGTCCATACGACATGTACATCACAAGTTATGGTCCAAACACTGCATCCAGGTCAGGATCCAGCGGCAGCAACTCTACTCTGATTTCCGGGTTAAATTTGACCCACTGAACATCTAAATTGGCCTTGGAGGAATGAATGAAAGTTGTAAATAATCCTCTTAGCTTTCCTACAAGGCAAGAATCATAATTTTTAGACATACATAACTAAAGATATACCCGAAATATAGAATAGTGTCAAAACCCTAATAATGCTGAAAAACACACTTAAGCCCAATTTGAACCTAATTAATGAAATATGACCCAAGCTCAATCAAATAGGCCCAAAATAGGATTAGGAGGTTAAAAATGGGGATTAATTAATATATAAAAAAACTGTTCATCAAATCCCCTCACACTTATCCTTTGCACGTCCCAGGCAAACTAGAGTTAAAACTAGGAAAAAAGGAAAACAACTAAGACAACCAAGAGATCATTTCCCAACAACAATTTCCAAGAATGCAAAAGTTAAGTGAGCAAGAAGAACAATCAAGAATTTAAAAGAATCAAAACAATCATGAATCTATTTCTTGCACTTTCAATCAACAAGCATGGTGAATTCAAATGAAGTGAAGAACTAAGAAAGATAGAACCTCACACAAGATACATTCTCAATCCCTCAAGTGTTTAAAGGGTTATTGTTTCACTCAAATCACATCATGACAATTTGCACTATCATAAGCTTGCTTATTTTCTAATCTCTACTACTTTAAACACATGTATGCACAAATCAAAATGACTTTATTTAAGGATGTAATGGGGCCAAGGACCAAGGGAAAAAAAAGAATGAAATATGGATATGACAAATTAAAACCAAAGAGAGCATGAGAACATTGGGAATGATGAGTCAAAACCAACACTAAGCACAAAAATACACCCAAAAGCTCTATGCAATTTTCTTTACACACTTATTCCTTTTTGGAAGACAAACCACTACTTTTATTCTCTTTTTCTTTGTATTTTCTTTTTCTGATTTTTTTTAAATAGAATTTTCTTTTCTTTTTCTTTTGGCTAACATTTCTTTGTCTTTACATTTCATATAGCCACTTTCCTTCAAATTTCACAAATCCTCC